>JALMQS010000058.1:1321604-1406877 GCA_024734495.1 Forficula auricularia
ATAAATCTAGGCCATTTGAGAAAACTCAACCAAATTTTGTATACATAATCAGTGGGCCCCTAAAACACTAAAAATACAAAAACAAACTCCCCCAAAATGGGCTGAGGGGGGTAAAAAATTAAAATCTAGGCCCTTGTACCAAACTCAACCAGAAGTGTATGGTAAAGTCAAGTGGATGGCCACATCAGAACATGTCAATTTATTTAAATATAAATATTATTTTTCATGGGGTCAATATCGCGTGGATATTGAAATTTTTTTTGCTCTTATTCAGCTGGAATGCATGTCTGAATTAAGGTTTTTTAAAAAGTATTAAGCTAAATCAATCAGTGCGTCTAAGCCTACGAAAATGCCTAATATAATAATATACCTGTTCCAATTTCAATCTAATCAGCTCCTATTCTAAAACAAATAGATACGATTTTTTTTAATCTTATTGATTTTTGAGCTCATTCAGAAACATAGCATTTTGAAAAAAAAAAATATCTAAATATAAATATTATATTTACGATGTTTAATTGATAAGGTACATTTCTAAACGCCTAAATTTTTTGAGCTATTTCGAAAAAACCTCATTTACTGCATTACAATACTTTTTTCTCGCCATACCCAGTGTGGTGAACTAAAAAAATGTATTAATTACGAAAGAATGATTTTGTCATCTTTTCTTTTTGATATTCCAACTTATCTTTTTGATAAAGAGACAATATTCTTGATTATCGATTTTTCAATTGATTTCACAACTAATAAAATCTTATCTTATAATATTATTAGTTTGTTGTTTGAAACTGATTACCTTTAATTGATTAATTTTAAAAAATTCTATTAAAAAAAAAAAAAGTTAAAACTTCCATGATTTTAGATTTTCGAAAATTGCAATTTTATTGATGTTAATTTAATTTTTTAACATCTGTTTTTTGTTATAATATAAAATTAGTACACAATATTTTTCGATCATTAATTATGTGATTTAAAAAAAAAACAAAAACTTAGGAATGTATATAAGTTGGCGTCGCGAAAATAAAAGCATTTACCTGCTTAACACTATGCCACTGTTATCGTTTTCAGGGCGGAGATTATAGCCCTAAAGACGAACTTTTAACTGGTGTAGCAGCCATTCTTTCTCTCATTTGTCACATCAGTAAATATTCTTTTTGTAGACCTAACTTTTCGCTCCAAAAACGGCAACAGAAGCCTATGGTGTTGAGTGGGTCAATGCTTCTATTTCCGTGACGCTATTTATAATAACATATTATGTATATTTATTAATATTTGTATAATAGAGTATACAGTGAGACCTCTCAAATCCGAACCCGGGAAATCCGAACGCAAAAAAGAGAAACTTTTTTATTTAGTTATAAAACATTTATGTATAAATTCTACATTACAATCTTATTTTACATAATTAGCTGAAAAATTAACAAAGAAGTACAGTTAGCATATACCTAACAAAGTGCAAATGTGTCTACATACTTGTCAACCAGGATTGAAAAATAACTTTTAAGGAGTTCGGTGTTGGTTCTAGGTGAAACATTTTATTATTATAGGATTGAAAAACGTTAAAAGTTGGTTATTGAAATTCTTTAGGTTAATCACTTTGCAAAAACAATGAAATAATAATAGAAATCCACAAAATAGCACTTAATCTCAGTTATCTTCTATTGCCAAATCTGCTTTCGGCTAATCCGAACAGGCTACAGTCCCAATTAGTTCGGATTTGAGGGGGTTCACTGTATTATAGTTATCTTATAAAAATTCTCTTTTAAATTAAATAAAAATTTAATTTCAATATTATATTAATTATTGACCTTTTCACTAATATTTTTTTTTTAATTTTGTTCCAGAATCCTGGTGCAATGATGGGCGTGCAGCCGTCTGGAGGCGTAACGCACGGAAAGCGTAAATTGGAGAGTGACGAGGCAGCAGCCGTCTTGGCCGCCAATAAGCTGGCCCGATTTGGCCCCGAGCCCGACGACGATCTCGACGATGATTATGATGAGGACGAAGACGAGGATGAGGACGACGAAGACAAGGCGGCCCGCTACTTACCCGCCGGCAGAGTTTTCCAATGTGCGCGTTACCCCCCATCACCAGGGACATCTAGCTATTTTGAACCTTACTCATCGTACCGAGCTGGACCACCGGTACCCCCGCCACCTCCTCCTCCACCACCTCCACCGCCCCACCGATATTGGGCTGAAACCGATTATTATTCAGACTCTTCCTCCTCGCAGCAGACAATTCGTTGTGAAGAAAATGGCAAGTCCTATTTGGACTTGGGTAGTTCCAGTGCGAGGTACACCCCGCCACCGCCACCCCCCCAGCCTACCCCAGCACCCCCCATTAGCCAATCCCTAAACGAGGGAAAGTGTTGCGACGGAAGTCGGACAAGTTGGTGTCGCCAAGGGTGTTATCGGCAAAGGCGACTTGCTGTTTTAAACATTTCTATGTTTAAATTAGGACGTTATCGCCAATATCCAGATCCAAGTTTACATCGATCCGTGTTAATATGTAATACTTTACGATATATCGAACGTGAAATGGAACAAGAAGGTTTCTTTTGTCATGGAGGGTCAACGTCGTCGTCTTCATCAGGTGCGGCGGCGGCGGTTGCACCTGCGCCGATCGTCGCCGCCGCGCCACCTCCAATGCACGCTGTTACGCCAGCACCTTCCTTAGCTGAGCCCGAACACGGGTATGCGTATCCAGCACCAGTGCATCAATACCCGACATACGAGCACAGCCTCCGCGAAATGACTCAGTCGGGCAGGGCGACGCCGTTTCCGACAACGACGAACACCCCCATGGGTGCAGCCTCCCCGTCCACAGACACCGACTCCGGAGTGGGCGATGACGAAGCGACAAGGGGCATCAATTGGGGTTCCGTGTTAAGTTTGTCATCGCAGTCGGATCTAGACCCGCTCAACAATAACGAACTATTAGGAGAAGTTGATCTTGCACATGAACTTGATGAATTATTGCCGTCTTGGAAAATAGCACCGATGAGTGCTAACGATCTCCTTAAGACGCCAACGGCCACAACAACTGCATCCGAGAGCAGTGGTGAAATGGACAATCTAATGCATGTTTTAGTGGGAACGTAGCCTTGCATTCCCTCTAAAATGAAAACTCTTCCCTTCCATTAGACATCTGTGAATTGGAATTGTGCGCTAGATAGCTCTCAATTAATTGATCCACCAAATTCCCTATTTTTTAAATTTTATTTCTTTTCATTCGTTCTTTTCTTAATCAGCATAAAAAATTTTTTAATCATTTTTTAACCTTCTCAAAAAACACAAAAAAAATATTTTTGAGTGTATATATATATATAATATATATTGAAAAAAAAACTCAGTATTTTAGTTGATTTAAACAAGACTGCTCAACGATTGCTCAAAGAGGAATGAATGAAGACAATTCTCTCTTCTCAATAGAATGTAGTCGCTAGCTCTCGGAAAAAAAAACGCTTTGCCATATTATTTCTTAATTTTGCTTCTTTTCTTACTCTTCTACACTCCATTAGAAAAGAAAAAAAAACTCTTCTTCTTTCCTTTCTAGTGCAATTATTATTATAAAATGTACAGTAGTAGCATTTCTTAAAAAAATAAAAAAACAAAAATAATGTAAAATCAAATTATACATACAAATATTAACAAAAGTGACAATTATATATAATATATATATATATATTAATATATATATTTTTGAATGAACTCTGAAAATAAAATATTATTGTTAAGTTAGCTTTTTTTTTAAAGCTCTCTAAACAAAAAAAACAAACAAAAACTGTCCATTTTATTTTATATAACTCGCAAAATGGTCCTGATAATTAACATTTGAGTGGAAAATTTAAGAACAATGATCTCACATAAATATGTTCTCGTTTTTTATTCCTTTTTTTTATGTTTGAGTATAAAATTTTTTTTTAAGAAATATTCAATTTTTTCTTTTTGAAAAATATTGGTCGTTTTATTATATGGGCGATGATTTGGAAGTTTTTTGGATTTTTCTTCCCTGTGGTGTAATTTTAATCAACTAAGAGTCGTTAAACTTTTACTCAAAAAATTTATATCTTCCCGCAATATAATATTTTAAATGAAGGATATTTTTTTATTCAATAAAAAAAAATCCTTATTTAGAATTCAAGTTTAATTGTAATCATATAATTGCATTTAAGTATGCTTGGCATAAAAAGTCGAGTCAAAATAATATGGTTTCAAGGGAATGAAGGACAGTCATGCGCATGCGCGTATTCCATGGACTCTAAGTTATTATAATAATAAATTTTCTAAATACACCTTAGGTGGTCTAACCAGTCCAAAAAATATAAATTTCATCAACCAGGCAACTAAAGCTTTAACATAAAATTTCAATGGGCATTAAAGACATGATATTAAATTTTTTTTTTTTTTTTAATATATATGAGTTCATTTAAAAATATTCCACTTTAATTTTGATTACTTGCAATATCAAAAAAACATATTTTTTTTAAAATAATTTCCTTTTAAAGACTGTATTTAAATAATAAATAAAAATTTTAACTTTGCATTTTTTTTACATTACTGAAAAAAAATTTGCACTGTTTATTTTTATTCTTATAAAATACTCTATTTTAGTATATTTTTTTATACTCAACCATTATTTGTTCATTCGCTTTTAATTTAAGCCTCAAATGGAAATTATTATCAGGGCGCTTTTGTTTTCACGGCCTCTCGGGGGCGATATTTTAGTTAAGCTCTCCCGATATTGTAATATACATATTTCTATTAGGTAACCGAGATTTGTAATTACATGTATATATAAATATATATGATTTTATTATTGCTCAGTTACCTGTTTACCTGTTGTAAATATTAAAATATAAAATTATGTAAAATGTCTTTAAATAAGGATATATATATATTTATAATGTAAAGATATATATATAGAAAGTTTATATGAATATATATATTATATATCTACAAAATAGGTATATCCTGTATTTTTTATTTTGATGGTGAATGGGTGCAAGTCTAGTCGGCGTCGACAGAGGCCAAGCAAATAACGATCAACGACTAAAAAGAGAACGCTCATCTATCTATGAGAGCCCTCATCATTTGTAGCTCAGGATACCATTATAATTATGAATATGTAATTCAATTAAAAGCTCTCAATATTTTCATTCATTTCTTCTATATGATGTTAGAAATGAATGAAAAAATTGATACAGCTGATCCGTGTGCTGTGATATAGTCTGTATATTTAATTTAATTTAATTTAATTTTTTCTTTTTGAAACTTCATTTCAATTAGATAGAGAAATTCTATACAACTCAAGTGATGATATTGCAATAATATTCATATAATAAAATAATGTATAATGAAATTACAAAACAACTATATGTATATACATAGGTATATTATATGGGGTGACGCTTAGCCCACAGAGTCACATTTTATAAAAGATTAAAAAGCAATCGATTAATAAATTAAAACATGTCATTTACTATCAAACTTATTTCTTGAAAATGAAATCAAAGAGATATGTTTCTTCTAGAGTCGAAACATTTTCGCTAATTTTATATTACTCAACATCTATCTTTAACAGCTATTAAGGAAACTAGCCACGAATAATTTAATATAAAGGAATTTTAGGAGAGTTTAAACGTACGTTAGGCTTTTTTTAACAAAGAAGTTTCAAAACTTCTTTATTAGGATTTTTTTTAACAATGAAGATTCAATCTTCTTTGTTAGGCTTTTTTTAACAATGAAGATTCAAATCTTCTTTATTAGGATTTTTTTAACAATGAAGATTCAAATCTTCTTTGTTAGGCTTTTTTTAACAATGAAGATTCAAATCTTCTTTGGTAGGCTTTTTTTTAACAATGAAGTTTCAAATCTTCTTTGTTAAAAAAAGCCTAAAATTCGTTTAACCTGGCAAATAAACTCTTCTAAAATCCATTTATATCATCTATCTTTCATTTCAACATCCAAGCTTGGAAAATAATTTTTTCGCCAAAGCTCTTGGGGAATAAAATTGTGTCTATATATTTTGTCCTAAATGAAGACATTTTCTTTAGAAAAAAAAAAAAAAAAACTAGTAAAATTAGAGGTGGTGCTTTAGCCAACTAATAATAATGAAAACACCTAGGAACGATTGTTGATCAAGAACTAGTTGGCTTAGTTGACTAAAGCATCGAAGGTGTGAAAACCGATATAAGGTAAACGCTCCAGTAGTGGGCCTGTACCTGTACTGGGCCAGATGCAAGAAAAGGGGAAAAATTAGCTTATCCAACTTTGAAAAATAGCGCTATGTATAGCTCATGGACACTTTACTTGCATCTGGCCCACTACAGGTGCAGGCCCACTACTGGAGCGTTTACCTTAATTCTCAGGAGATCGATCGATCGATCATGGTACCTATCTAATATTTTTGATTTCCTAAACCTACAAATTTTTACTAAAATTAGCCGAATTCACCTTTCTTGAAAGTTGTCTTCGCAGAAATTGAGTCAGAATAGTAGACACTGATTACTCACTTCATCGATACTTTTGAAGAATAAAAATGATAGTTTTTGGGCATTCAAGATACAAAGCATTTCCAGAGAATGCGAGATGGGTCCAATTAGGACTTATGTTCAAGAAGTACGTTTGTGATTAAATGATAGTCATTGGCATGTTTTAATCAAATGATTTCTTCTGGTTTTTATTCTAATATTTTGATATGTATCAGTCGGTTCGGCGCCACCGATATATACAGTCTCCAAAAATTGATGCCTGGTGTTTTTGGACTAGGAGATGGCAAAATTTGGGAGGGAGAATTTAACATTTTCCTCTGATGTATTGTTAATTAGTTAATTGTTTATTTAATCAACCAGGAATTGTATTATTGGGGTAGCTCTTACCAGCTCCAAGTTATTGTCTCTCACTTCCCCTTGGTTAATTAATTAATAACAAATTAACTAACATCGGAGGAAGACATTAAAACTTTAGTTCTACAATTTTGCCATCTACCTACCCTAAGATACCGGGCGTTACTTTTGGAGCTCTGGGTATCATATAATAATGAATCTTTAAATAATGAGACTTTTAAGTATCACTGATTAATGGTTCTAAACAAGAACTCTTGTTATATTTATGAAAATATGCTGATAAATATTATATAATTGTATTCAGGGCAAAATTTGATTTAAATTTGCAATAAATAAATGTATATATATATATAAATATATATTTTATTAAAAAAAAGATGAAAAATAATTAAAAATTAAAATTGTACTTACTAGCCTAAATTGTTCTTCTACTCGGAGAGATAATCCTTCTCCTTTGAAATCCCCCCTCAAATCCTGCCTAACTAACAAGTTGGTTCATTTTTTAAGTTGCACTCACTTGTTATTTGGACACCGAATTATCAAAGAGTTTTTTTTTTTTTTTAATCAAACAGCGCCCTGAATAAAAATTGTATCTTAATTTGAATGAAGAAACAAAATGATTTGAAATACTCAAAAGAGAATTTGTAATAAAAAAAATAAATATATTAGAGAATAAAATGAAAATTGATTTCCATAAGAGATTTACTGTTTTTTATAGAGATATTTATAAATAAATTTATATTTATTTATTAAAGATAAAACAAAAAAAAATACAAAAAAAGTTTTGTTGAATTGTTTTCGGCAGCAATAAGAAAAAATAAATAAATAAATTCTGGACTTTAATGGTATCCTGGTACATGCCAAGCCAATGTCGTCATTAAATATTTTTATCTAAGGTTGTGCTGTAAATGTCCTATTTTTTTTACTTAAAAAAAAAAAAAAATCGAAATTCGAAGGAAAACCCCAAAATGGAATAGAATGGAAAAAAAGTTGGAAATTATTTATTAAAAAGATACAATATTTCAAAAAAATGTAAAAAAATTAATTAAAAATATGGCATTAATGTACAATTTGTTTGAATATTTTCAAAGCCAAAGAACTCTGAAATAAATAAAAAAAAAAGGCAATGAAAATAGTAAAAGAGACTAATATGTGCTTTATTATTAAGTTATAAGTTATTAAATAGTTATAATAGATACGAATACGTCCTTGTACATACCAAAACAAGCAAAGAGCAATAAACGATGGTTTAAAAAATAAGTCTTCAATTTTTTATTTTAATCTTATTTTTTTTCAGTTATCAATTAGAAAGAATTGGGATAGAATAGCCAAAAATGAAGCCGAGTAATTTTATTAAATCAGTTAGAATTGACTATAAAATCGATTATTGGTTAATCTAAATGTTTATAATTTGTAGATATGTTTAGGAATCTCTCAATATATAATATTTAGCAACTTTTTCCTACATAAACATTGCTAAAGTTTACGAAAGAATGAAAGACAATTTTAGATTATTTGAGAATAGAACTGGTATTTCAGTTTTCTTGGACTCTTCAAAGCTGTAAGAAAATCGGGACAAAAAATTTGACAAAAAAAAGCTATTTTTTTGGTATAAAATTAAATCAGAAAGAAATTATTAAGAATAGCAGATTTGTTAAATTTATTAGGAATAAGATTTTTTTTAATATACTTTGCCTTCATATTCAATAGTAGGCCCTGGGTGAACCGCGATTGGAATTAGGTGTACGCCGTCTATGGAATTTGGAATTCATTAGATAATCTATTGTCTTCTACTTGGAAATGGAAGTGGAAGTGGAAGTAGGCGTACACGATTTTAGGTCGCGCTTCATCCCTCGGTAGTAGGTATATCCTAGTAGATACCTTCTTCTAGTTCTAGTATGTATTGCATAAACTCATCTTTGTGTCTATCTCAGAGGTCGGGGAACTTTTTTAGTCATTACCCCTAAATATTTTGTGGACGACCTAGGTCAAAAACTAGGGTGGATATCAAAACCAAATTTCGCGCGTAGTTTCTCAGAATTTTTATAGATTTTTAGATATTATAATTTTGAAGTCTATAACTTACTACTATAACTAAGATATATATAGAAGTATTTTATCTAGATATAACTCCAAAATTATAATAGCTAAAAATCTCTAAAATTCTGAGGTTTAACTACTATTATAAGAATAAAGTCTACAGAGTTTCAAAATGATTATCAATCTCAAATTAAAACATAAAATTTAATATAATTAAGAGTACACATTCCCGATAGAAGTAGAGTTCTTCGAAAATAATAAGATGGTGACATCCGAGGGGTGAACCGCGATTGCAATTAGGTGTACACCGTCTTTGGAATTATTTGGAATTCATTAGATAATCTATTGTCTTCTACTTGGAAATGAAAGTGGAAGTGGAACTAGAGATTAAGAGCTGATTAAATTTTGGTGCATATCGACCCAAAATTAAGGGGGCTGGAGGGGGGTTAAAATTTAAAATTATAATATTTTTAAACTAAAAAAACAAGAAAAATAAAATATACCATAAAATGAACCTATAATAGGGAAAAAAATTTCTGGGGTCAAAAATAAAATTCTATTTGATCAAACTCAAACAAATTTTGTATACATAATCAGTGGGCTTCCAGAACAGTAAAAATGCAAAAACAAACCGCCCAAAATAGGAATAATGAAAATCTTGGCCCTTTGACCAAACTCAACGTGTATGGTAAAGTTAAGTGGATGGCCACATCAGAACGTGCAATTTATTTTTATATAATTTCATTTAAATTGAGTAGGTAAACAATTATTTTTATAGAGAAATGTTTGCGGAATTTAACAGAACAAAAGTCACATTGATACATACATACATACATACATACAGGTGGAGCTAATATAAAGCGTGGGATATTTGTTGTAACACGATTAGAGTTGCCATCGACAAAATCTCGAATCATAAATCACATTTTATTTTAAAATTTAGCGCCATTAAAATATTTTAGGGATTTCCAGATCTAACTTTTTTTTCCCAAGTCATCATTATTTTGTTTTTCCCGCAGACTTAAATGACCTTCAAATTTGACATTTGGAATATTTATTATTTTCTATTCATAAAATTTCAAACACCAATTATTTACACGAATGAATCGATTTTCAATTAATTTCCAAGTGCCAACTAAATAATAAGCATCATGTTGGAGAAATTTTCGAAATTCTTATCCTATTGGTATTTACAATACGAATTAATTACTTGCTTATATGTTTTCGAACCATGGGAAAGAAAATTGATAAGTAAGTATAATTCTATTATTATTCGGCAAATTTTTATTCAAGGGTGCTAAATGTCAATTGACTTAGATATTACATATTCAGATAAATTAAAATATTCCTTTCTTAATGATGTATTAAGCTACTATAGATATTGAGAAACCACCTAACTTAAATCCCATCGAAATTTTGACGTTTTCAACCATTTCTAAAACCTTCGAGTCTTTCTCACATTGAATGATGCAACCTGGATCAAGCCAAGCATTGAAACTTATCACCTTTCTCTCTCAGGGGCGTAAGAACAGGTTTTGTGCTCCTATGCCAAAAATATAGAGCTGGTCCCCATACTGAAAACGGATTTCTATTGAATGGCATCGAAATATGGGAAAGTATTGTATGCAGAACAAATTGATGTTTTGCTTTCGTTTTTGCGAAATATCTCATATAATTGAGGGATATTGATGAGGCAGCCCAAAAAAAGAAGATAATTTATAAAACCGACGTTTCGGAGGCTATTCCCTCCTTCTTCAGGGTTTTGAAAAGTCAGTGAAGGAAATCCAATGCGACATTTCCCTGTGTCTCCTCTTTCAGTGGCAGTAACAATAATATATTCTATTTCATTCTCAGCAGAATTATAGTGTACCCTGAAGAAGGAGGGAAAAGCCTCCGAAACGTCGACTTATGAATAAAAAGATAATATAAATTATCTTCTTCTTTTTATGGATTGCCTCATCAATATCCACTCAATTTCACTTATCATCAGTCCGTCTCCAAAAATTTCTTCAATCTCATATAATTGTTATTATATTACTAGCTGCAAGGCCCGCCTTCGGTGGGCCTCTTGTTAGCCATGGGGCTGTGCCCCCTGGACCCCCTCACTTAAACATTCCATCTCCAACCACTTCCCAACCCCTGAACTTCTCCACCGCCTCTGATGATCCTCCACCCCCAGAAAACCTACCCCCTGGACTCAAACCCCCACCCCCTGGGAGGACATACAGACATAGGTACAGAGACAGGCACAAATTCCCTTTTCTAGTATGTGATTCTTGACTATATGCATAAGCGTAATACGAGGGGTGAACCGCGACCTAATATCCTGTACACCTACTCCCACTTCCACTTTCATTTACAAGTAGAAGACAATAGAAGAAGGGGCATTATTTAATGAATTCCAAAATAATTCCACATAATTCCAAAAAGGTGTACACCTAATTCCATTCGCGGTTCACCCCTCGGCATAATAGGATTATAATGGGGGAAGGGGGGGGGGGGGGGGCTCTCGAGAGCTATAGTCTCGAAACTAGTAAAAAGGGGAGGGGTCTCCTTGCTAATCTTTGATATGAAAATTCATATACGAAGTTGTTTTAAATTATTTTGATTAGTTTATGTCCATTGATTAAATGATTAAAGTTGTTATAGGGAAATAAGGACTATATTTTTTTATTCAAATAATGTATATTTTATTGCCAACGTTTCGTCAACTTTTTTGACTTTTTCAGGCCTCTAATAAGTATGTATTAATTTGTTTTTTTATATGTATTGAAATGGTTTTTGAGATCAATTTTGATTTTGATTTGAAAATGTTATATTCTGTATTAATTGAGGCCACTTTTTAGAGCCCTGAAGAAGTCAACAAAGTTGATGAAACGTTGGCAATAAAATATAAATTGTTTGAATAAAAAAAAATATAGTCCTTATTTCCCGATATCAACTTTGATAATTTAATCAATGGACATAAACTAATCAAAATAATTTAAAACAACTACGTATATGAATTTTCATACCAAAGATTAGCAAAGAGACCCCTCCCTTTTTTACTAGTTTCGAGACCATAGCTCTTGAGATCCCCCCCCCTCTTCCCCCATTATAATCCTATTATGCCGAGGGGTGAACTGCGAAGCAAGAGGTCCACCAATGGCGGGCCTTGCAGCTAGTAATATAATAACAATTATATGAGATATTTCGAAAAAACGAAACATCAATTTTTTCTGCACAATTACAATACTTTCCCATATTTCCATGCTGTAATAAAAATCCGTTTTCAGTATGGGGACCAGCTCTAAATTTTTGGCAAAGGAGCGCAAAACCTGTTCTTACATATATATATACAGCTCTTAAGAATTTGAACAATAACCACTTTAATTTCCAATAAGTTCTGATGAACTATCAAAAAAGATACGAAAGATTATTTTAATTGAAATTAAAACTTTGTTATTGTTCAAACCTCTAAGAACAAAATATAAAAAATATATTACAAATGAAATTAATGTAATTTTTTACTAATTTTTTCCTTTTGTCTTTTCTTTATTTCAGATATTTTGGTGATTTTGACTATCAGCCTCGTCAGTTATTCCTCATATACTTATCTTCCGCATTATACATTAACACTTTATGAATATTTAAATAAGTTTGATTTAAATAATAGATAAATGAAATATTTTTATTTAACAAGGTAGAAGGATAAATCTTTAGATTAAAAATTGCCTTAATCATTATAATAAATAAATAGATCTGTACTTAAATATTTTATAAATGTTTATAAGAGTGGTTATCTCAACTTTTTTTTTCTCCCCCAATGAGCCTTTTCATTTATTGTCAATCTCCTACTTTCCAATTTGTCCGACGACTCAAAAAATGCATAGATCAGATAGGAGTGCGGGGAAAATCAGGGCCGTATTTTTAAGGGCCGGTTGTATGTCTCAAAGTAAATGCTTTTTACGTTTTTACCACTAACACAGGGTAGATGGTAAATGGAGGGACTGATATGGCCAATCTCTCCATTTACCATCTAACCTGTGTTAGTGGTAAAAAGCATTTACTTTGCGACATACAACTGGCCCTAAGTAGGCTGCAGCCTGGAGAGCAAATTTTCAGAGGCGGCAGTTTGGCAATTTATTCAAAAGTTAAAATGAAGTATTTCAGACGTTAATAATATTTTCCGTACGAATTTAAGAATAAATGTTACTTAAAAATATGTTTAAGTCCTTCTACATAGCCTACTTTCTAAAACTATAACATTTATTATATAAACCATTAAAATTAAACGAGCAAAAATTGTTTGTTTATATATTTGTATCTTAGTTCTATTTTGAAAACAGCTCTACCGATTTTGATGAAATTCACGGGTTAGGGGGTTTTTGGGGTGACAATTCGATCTAAATTTGTTTTGATGGGTATTTTCGTAATCAAATTAATTATTCTTAGGTAGAAAAAAAATTCCAATCTTAGGGTTTTAAAAAAGGTTTCTCTTTTACTTTTGTACCCAGACAGACAATGGGTTGGGTTAATTCATTGTTCTCAAAGGCCTTGAAGAAGTATTGTGATTGTGGTTTTTAACATATTTTGTTCTCCATAAACGTTAGAATTATTAATAAACGTTTTAAATTGTTTTTTATAAAGAACCTTATTTATTTAATAGAATAAAAAATAATCAAGAATTTATTTAAAAATATCTTTCGCATAAGTGGGTCTCAATTTTTTGAAAAAATAACACATTTTGATAGGTTTTATTTATTAAAAATTGGATGAATAAAAATGAATCATGTGGTTGAATCAAAACAAAATAATTAGCTGTTCAAATAAGCAATAACTAAACCCGAACGAAGCTCGGTCTTGCAGGTATATATATTTGTATTTTTTTTAATTTGAAAACAGCTCTCAAATAAAAATCGACCTTTTTATCAGAATTTTAAATTAAAAATAATATTAAAATAAAGCTTTTAACTGAAGGAAGAAGTTACCGAGCATCGCTCGGTGCCTCCAGGTACTAAACCATTAAAATAGTAGTTTTATCTAAACTAAATTAACTTTATGTTTAAAAAATATGAAAACACCAAACAACTCTATCCTTTTGTTGTATAAAACAAATAAAATGAGCAAATATGAACTATAGAGGGGGGGGGGGGGCAAATGGACTTTAGCCTATATAGGCGGCATACTCTTAAATGCGGCCTTCTAGGCTTGCAGTAAAAATGCTAAATTTTGTAAGAAATATGAAATATACGAGAAGTATAATTTTAAAGTTACATATTACAGAAAAATATATGGGATCCTACAAATATCAAATTGTTTAATCAGAATCATATTTAAATTGAAAGTTTCTTTTTGCCGAGAGTAGCAGAATTTTTATAAATTGAAGGAGACAATAAAAGAGTGTCTTCTGCTGGAATTATAAATTTTATTTATAACGAGACTATAGTTTCGAGAGCTTTGCCCTCTTCATCAGTCTATTACCTTTCCCAACCTTTTGTGGCCCATCTCCCCTTTCTGGAGGTTGACTAACACCTATCGCCCCCTTTTCATTTTCATTGTATGCCTAATTTTAATTTGAAGTAAAGTATAAATAATAAAGCAGTTGTATTATTTTAAACAATTTTATTACCGTATATAAAAACAACCAAAGCAGTTTTATCCGGTCACTCTTAAATAAAAAAGAAAAAAAAAATTAAAATATACTGTCATTTTTTACAGATTTTTTTAAGAACAAATAAGTGAAATAATAAGCTAAGATCATTGACGTACATTTAAAAATCAGGAGTACATGTTTTCATTTTTAAATTGGAATCTGGAAAAATTAAAAAAGTTGACAGTTAAAATTTGAAAAAATAATAAAATAAATATTTTAATCATTCATATCTCGTCTTCGGAAAGTCGCAGAGCCTTGAAACTTAAGCTATCTAGAGGCTACAAGAAGTATCACAAGATTTTGGCTAAAACAGAAAAACCGGAATTTGATGTTTTCATACGTATGAATGTACCCCCCTGCGTTTCGCAACCATAAGTCTCAGAGCTACTAAATTCGAAACTTAAGCTCGATATAAGCTAGAAGGACCACTTCCAGTGTTCCGATTTCACCCAAAATCTTGCTGTACTCCTTCTAGCCTATATCGAGCTTAGGTTTCGAATTTCGTAGCTCTGAGACTTATGGTTGCGAAACGCAGGGAGGGTGCATACGTACGCACTGACCAATGGATTTTTTGTCCCTTTTTGGCCTCTGGGGACCACAATTTTCAGTTTTATGTCCTAAATCCGATTTCCAACTATTAAGGGCATCGATTCCCTCCACCTAGAAGTTACAAAATGAAATTAACTTTTTTTAATCTCTGAGATACAAGCTCTCAAAGAGTCAGGACCCAGACAGGGCATCGCAATACTTCTATAAAGTATATACTAGTATGTGAAAGTAAAAATTGTTTTTATTCTTTTTAATTTATAATTTTCGAGTATCCAGTTTTTTTTATGTTGGCTGTACAAAGATGTGTTAGGCTAGTTATTATTTAGATAAATCGAACTTAGTAATAGAAAACCTAGCAGCTCTTTGTACAATGTACACCCAACATCAAAAAGATTGATGAATCGTTCAAATTATTTTTGCCCACCCTGGACACGCTTAGATAGGCCGTATAGAATGAATTAAAATAACATTCTTATTGCATAAATTATAAGACTTCAGGTCTATTTTATCTTTTAATAAATAGTTATTGATGTTTATTAATATTAAAAAAAATAATAAAATAACAATAATAATAAAAGAAATAAATATTTTTGTTTTGGCGTCAAAATTTAATGGAATTAATTTAGATTTAAATTTATTTTTTTAATTAATATATTACATTACAATGGATGAAGATTCTGTCTCAAAGGACTCAGCAGGTAAGAAATTTGTTTGTTATTTTCCAAAGAGTTGTTTTTATTCTACCCAATTTAGGGTCAAAAATGAAAATTCTAGCCCTTTCGAAATTTGGTTAGTTTTTGCATTTCTACCCTTCTGGGGGTCCACAGAATATGTAAGTATACAATGTTTGGGGATTCTACGGTAACTGTGGCGCCGCAATCTGACGGTGGGTTCTTATAGTACTCACCAAAATAAGACGAAAATGAAGAATACCATTTTTTGAGATTTCGCTTAGTTTTCGAGATATCCAGTTTAAAAAATACTGTTTTTTGTATTTATTTTCTTTTATTTTACAATTGTTTTTTATAGAAACCACGGAAACCGTAGTATCACGGGTTCCGTGTGGCGCCGTTATCTGACGACGGATTATTTTAGAACTAGATAAAATAAGTAGGAAAGTAAAAATAATATTTTAAACTACAAATTTGAACTGAAATTGAGTTTATGGACCGTGATGTCTCAAATTGTCTCAAGTGAGCGCCAGTGGGCGTTAGCAATTTTCACTTTTAGAACTTTTCATAGGTTCGGTTCTATTCATAATCTCGGTTCATTTAGATTAATAAAATGGGTTCCCGAACAAACTTTGGAAGGTTCGGTTAAGATATATTCAGTTCGGCTCGGTTCATCTCGTATATCTTTATTTCGGGCAGGTTTTTAGGCGATTAGGTTGGCGTTAACTGAATATATCTTAACCGAACCGGCAATGACTTTTACATATTCCAGTTTTTTGGGACATTTACTAATTTTTTTTTTTAATTAATATTTATTTTTTGATTTGAACCAAACTGGGTTGCTATATCTTTATATTATTTGTTTATACTTATATTTTATTCAATATTTTACAAAATGTCACCTAAACATCCTCTTTTACACCCTGATTTAGATAATTACAATATTTTTACTTCTTTTAAAAAATTAATTGATAGTGAAATTCAAGCTATTTCTTTTTTGGAAAAAATTACATTAATCCCTTCACGACACGTTATACTACGGTTTGCGTGGTTTCTATAAAGAAACAATTGAAAAATAAAATAAAATAAATATATAAAAAAAAAAACAGTATTTTTTAAAACTCGAAATCTCAAAAACTAAGCGAAATCCCGAAAAATGCTATTCTTCATTTTCGTCATATTTTGGTGAGTACTATAAAAATACATCGGCGGTGGAGTTACCGTAGAATTGCCCAAAATTTGGTTGAGTTGGTCAAAAGGGCTAGCATTTTCATTTTTGACCCTCCACCCATTTTGGGTGGTTAATTTTTGAATTTCTAGTCTTTTGGGGGCCCACAGAATATGTATACAAAATTTGGTTGAGTTTGGTCGAAAGGGCTAGAATTTTCATTTTTGACCCCACTCCCCCTCCCCTTTTTTTTGTCCGATATAATGATTAAAACACATTAAAAAAAAAATTATTTTATGTTCTTTTCAAAAATATATTCAGTTTTTTCTAGTTAAATTTTTTCATTTTTTTATACCTCTTCAAAATGTGGTTGATCTTTATGGCCCACTTTATATGCATTAAACCGAGGATAACTTCATTGAATTCTCTTTATGAATCCAACAACTCGGCATAACAAAATCTTTTCAATTAAATGTTCTTTTGCTACTTTCGAATTTAAGATAAACTTGCTTTTTATTATTATTATTATAGAAACTGAAAATGAAAAAAGCAAATCCGAGACAAGTTCCGAAGTTTCTGAAAAATTCTTTAAGAATTCTCAAAATATTTTTTGGGACAATGAGGAGGAATTCAAGAAAGAATATGTGGTATCATCGCAATCAATTCAAATTGATGATATCGATATTTTAACCGAGCTTATGTCTGTATCTCTATCCGGGGAATCGGGAGGCTTGAGATTCGGTTCTGCTGATCTCCAAAAATACAGCCATTATATGACCCCACCTGATTGTTCTTTGATCGATATTACGGTAATATTTTTATCTATTTACTAATTCATTATTTTTTTTATATTCAATATTAATATTGTATTATTTTTTAACAGCAAATAAAAGTTATAAGTGAAAAGAGTAGCGATAAAGGACTTTTAGGTCGAGATCTATTTAAATTCCCTAAATTAGAAAATCCTGGACTGAAAAAGGCTCTTTATGAAACTTTGGGTAATTACTGAATATTACTTCTCTTTCTGAGATTATAAATAAATTTTGAATAAGTATTTATCGGTTGAAATCGTTTAGTTCAAGGAAATATTACTCGATACGGATAGAATGATCTTTCTTTCTTTAGAGCTAAATATCAGGTTTCTTTAATTTTTATTTGGAAATTTTATTTTAAATTATTTTTGAACCACCCTCCTTTTTTTTAATCAAAATAGTTCCATCCGTTTTTTAGTTATTTCTAAAAGATTAAGCAAACAAAAAACTTTTTTCATGCTCAATAATAATACTTGACCATATGATACAAATAGGACGGACGAATCAAGAAAACAGATTTGTTAATATAAAGTTTTAGACTCATTCAATGACTAGAATACGCTCCTGAAGTTGCGACGTATATTTATTTTTCTATAGTGTTTAAATAAAAAACATCATTCAAAATCTAACCGCTAAGAAAAAGAGGGCAGCACTGTACAAGAGCGCCTTGACTATTCTATTATTTTTCTCTATAATGATAAAATGGTTGCATATATTGCAGGCATTAAGACAATTTAATTTTTCATAAGCGCACAGCGAGGGGTGAACCGCGATTGGAATTAGGTGTACACCGTCTTTGGAATTACTTTGGAATTCATTAGATAATCTTTTGTCTTCTACTTGGACATGAAAGTGGAAGTGGAAGTAGGTGTACACGATTTTAGGACGCGGTTCATCCCTCGGCGCACAGCATGCACAATGCACAGGCCAAATTTGAACTTAATTTTTAGTTTGCAAATCTTATATAATTTTAATTTTTAACTCCCCACCCCCTTAATTTTGGGTTCGAATTCAACCAAAATCTAATCAGCTCTTAATCTCAATGCACCGAAATTTCGTTTTGATATTCACACTAGTTTTGGAGCTGGAGCGTGACAAAAATTTGGTAACGTAAGTACTAACTTACTAACTAACAGACATTTTGACAAAACAGTTAAATATCTCGAAAAATAAATTTTTCGATATTCACTCATTAGGGCTTTTTTGTATACTAAAACGCCATGGTTTTGCTTAATTTTTTATAACAAAATAGTTTCAGCCGTTGGTAAAGTAAAATCAAATGGCAGGAGATCGCAATACTTCTCCATTATATTCTATAGAATATAAATGTGAAAGTAAAAATATCGAAAAGAAAATTTTTTATTGATTGTTTATATAAATTAAAAATTCGAATCTTTTATAAAAACAATCCAGAACACGATTATTTAAAAAACCAAACGTTTCGGGAAAAGTTCTCCCTTTTTTCAATGGTTCAAATTTGCACAAAAAGAAAAAAAAGTTGCTTTCTCTAAAATTCAGTATTTATTTTTTGTTTTCTAAATTTTAGAGAAAGCAACTTTTCTTTTTCTTTTTTCTTTTTTTGCAAATTTGAACCATTGAAAAAAAGGGAGAAATTTTCCCCGAAACGTTTGGTTTTTTAAATAAACGTGTTCTGGATTGTTTTTATAAAAGATTTGTACTTTTTTTTAATATATGAAATCTCTATAACTCTGATCAACTTTCCCTTAAACCTAACAATGGATTCCAGTAGTTTTCTAGGCTGATTATCATGCAATTTCCCGATTTTTTACAACACGTCAGAATTTTGAGATATTATCCGTCAAAACGACTAAAAATGCCATTTTGACCTATTAGATATTAAACAGCAATATTTGAAATCACAATATTTTGTTGACATAATAGAAAATAGCTTCCTCTTTGATTTTCAAATTACCACTTGTTTTTAGCTCAATTATAACTCGAGTTATAACTAAAAAACTAAAACTAAGTGATTATAAAGGATAATAAACATAGATAAAAACATATGGTCTTAGTCTTTTAGTTATAACTCGAGTACTAATTGAGCTAAAAACAAGTGGTAATTTGAAAATCAAAAAGGCAGATGTTTTCTATTACGCCAACAAAATATTTTGAATTCAAATATTGCTGTTTAATATTTAATGGGACTTGAAAATAGGTCAAAATGGCCTTATTCGTCATTTTGACCGATAATATCTCAAAACTCTGACGTGTTGTAAAAAATAGTGAAATTGTATGGTAATCAACGTAAAAACTCCACTGGAATCCATTGTTAGGTTTAAGGGAAAAAATGTTTGTTTAATTTTTGTCGAGCAGTGTAATTAGAGCTCGAAACTTTAGTATTCTGATGAAAATATCTGGAGTAGAGTTTCAGTTGAAAATTTTGAGCTGAAAATATCGTAACTAGACTTTATTTACTCTCTAATGTACAATTTGCTTGAATATTATAATTATTCTTGTAATATTTTTTTATAGTTGTTCAGAAGAAATTCCCTAAAAACGGTCAAAAATTATATTTAGATATCTGCTCTAGACTTGAACGGTACCCATCTAGAATATTTTTTAATTCTCTTTTAACAAATTCAGCTGATATGAAGGTAAAATAAATGAATTAAATAAAAATTCAATTTATTTATTATATCTATTATTATTCTGTCTGATATGTCTAGTTTTATGGAGTGGATCCACGGACGGTGAGAGCTATAAGTGAAGCATTAGAACGAAACACCAATGTAATTGAATTGAATCTTCAAGACACTTTCCTCACTAACGATGCTTTGTACCATATAGGAAAAATGCTTCTCATTAATAAAACGATAAGGATTTTAAATCTGAGATGTTGCCGGTATATATCTTGTTAAGGGCATTCAGGACTGTTTATCATTTTTATAAGAAAATTCTCAAATTTTTACCATCGAATCATTGATGTATTAAATATTTATTCCCAAAATTTGAAGTTGATCGTCTGTCCCATTAACGAGAAATAAATAATTGAAAATTGTCCTTTTAACATGGAAGTAAATGGACCAAGCTTTTAAAAGGGCTATAACTTCTATACAAATTATACTATTTTCAACAAATTTATACAGATCAATAATTCACTTTTATGAATCTGATACATTTTTCAATAGATTTGACAGTCTGGTTAATTACTTATTCATTTTAAGTAAAAAAGAAAAAGTTATTTGCAGGCAACAGAATATAACAAAAGCACTAGTGAAGAATTCCAACTCTATTTCTTGAAATCGTTTTTGTGTTAAATAAATGTTTTTATAATGAGAAAAATTTTATCTCAATATTCTTTTTATTAATATTATCAAAATAAAGATTTTTATTCGAAATTAACTTCATTATTAATAATTTTTTTTATTAAAAAAATTAGTAAGCAGACGTTGTGACTCTGCAGAAATACAAACGATTTTTTCGAAGATCAACCAGATAGATAAGCTGTCCCGAACTCCATTAATTTATATTAAATCGAGAGATATAAGTGTATTTAAAATAAAGATAATTTCGAGACACATACCTAAATGAGGAGTGTCTTCATGTAAACAGTAGGTAGATATCATTCGAAAGTACTTGGTTTAGGGTTCAGTTCAAAAGTAAAACCGAACCCTTTTAAACCCGTTGCACACGAGGCTTTTTTGCTCTACCTATTTTTGGGATTGGAGTTCTGGTTTGCAATTTTGAGGCCTGTTGGAATCGAAATGATGTCACGGCTGGTTAGCTTTCTTGATTTAAAAGATAGGTCATGTTCTATTTTCCTGGTCCTGAGATGCTTTTGAATGGGAGCAAACAGACAAAAAATTATTAAAACAAGCTTCGTCTCAATACAATGTTGGCTGCCTTCCAGGGCATTTTCTGACAGGTAAACTAAATAGGATACAAATTTGAAATTTAGAAGTTATATGTATTCATTTTCCTCGGAAAAAAAAAATTATAATCGAATAATTTTTTGTCGAATTTTTTGTGTGGATGAAAATATTTTTTTATTATATGAGGCAGGGTAATCCTGTATTAAAGATCTCTGTAAGCAGAAATAAGTTAATTTATTTTTATAAATCAATTTACTCTAAAATGATTGTCTTAGGGCCAGTTGTATGTGAAAGTGCGTGTCATCTGATTGGCCATTCGGCCAGCCACTTGGTGAATACTAACGTTTGACCCTATGTCAACTTAACAAAGAAATTACACACCGACATACAACTGGCCCTGAGTGGCTATTTTTAGGTGATTTTTGTACCTGTCGACGTCCTTCATTCTCCTTTTTTAAATGACAAATAAGAACAAATTTGATATACAAAGTATAATATTTTGAAAGTAATGATTAGGTACAATGTTACAGAACCCCAGGTATGCTGTCTGACTCGGACTTAGCGAGCTTTTTTAAAATTTCACATTGAGTATTAAGAATTAAAATTTTCACAGATAAACCTGAGAACTCAAAAATGCTGGATATCTATAAATCTAACAGTTTTAACAAAAAGTGGTACAAGTAAACGTTCAAGTCAACAAAATTTCCTAGAGAATGAGATAAAAATCAAGTTTCTAGGATGAGTGGTTTTCATTTTATGAAGGAAAAATTGCGATTTTTTGCAAAAAAAACTTCAACCTCATTGCGGCACGGATTACCATTGAACCAATTAAGATGAAACTTTGTTTGAATTGTAGCAAATTTAATCTAGTTTAAACATGTATAGAGTGGTCTTTGTCGAAAACGTGCTCCTACATGGTCAAAATGGGAAAATATCGAAAAAGGTGCGAGTTTTTGGGTGATCCGGGGAGCTGGCGAAGTCGAAAACTTGGATTTTGAGCTTGAGCCCGAACGGTTGGTCGGAGAAAAGAACTAAAAAATGAAATTTGTAGAAAATTTTATGAAATTTCATTTTGAATAGGATGGTTATTTACTAAAAGTTGATAGTTTTCGAGTTATAAGCAAAAAACCGCCAAAAAATGGAAATTTTCACATTTTTTTCCATTTTCTATAATGTTGCGTCACGAAATTTTGGTGGGAGGCCTCAGATTTGGATTAAGAGGCCCAAAAAACATATATATGCAAAAAATCAGAACTACCCCAAAACTTTCCCCCATAGGGACCCTTTGAGCACAATTTGACTGGACTATGGATAGATAAAATTCAAATAAATGATGTTTCTAATGTTTTTAGAATTGGTCCGCAAGGCGCAGAGAAACTGGCAATAGGTATTTTGGAAAATGATACCCTTCGTGCACTTGATTTAAGCTATAATCAATTAGAAGATAGTGGAATCGAACAATTAAAAAGCGCAATCATGTATTCCAACATCAGATATTTGAATTTGAGTTTTAATCAAATTGGAGATCTAGGTGCAGCATATATTGGAGAAATTATGGCTGGAAATTATAATATTGAAGATTTAAATCTTTCTTGGAATTTTATTTTTAATCCTCCAGGTAAGAAAAGAAGGAACATTTTCCATTAATTAATTATACTTAGAAACATGGAAAATATCCTCAAGTGATTTAATTGTAATTATACAGTGTGTTTCTAAATTGATGCGAAATATTTTAAAGGGTGATTTTTCAGCAAAAATTAAGGGGGAGGGGGGTCTTTTATATAATTTTTTGTTCAAAACACCTTCCCCTCCAAGTTACAAACCTCGAAAGTTAAGCAAACAATCTTAAGAGAAAAAGTCAAGACATAAAAAAGTTTCCGATTGAATCCGTCTTTATAAATCAAGTTTTATTATTCTTCTTGAGGTTTAAAGGCGCATCGACTGCTAAGGTCATTAGTGCATGGTATTTCTGAATACATTACAGATTCAATTACACACTCATATATATATATATATATATATATATATATATATTAAAACCCTATATTTCATATTATTATGAGTCGTATTATTACTATTTAATTATTTTTTTCAACTATATATAACTAACAAAAATAAATGTATAAATATTCAACAAGAGATAAACTATATAAGAGAAAAATAACAATAATGAAGCTCTAGAAGGGCTTCTAATAAATATCTAATAAATAAAATCAAGTTTTTAAATAGGAAAATGTAAAAAAGTTTTGATGGAAACTATTATAGGGCTTGATTTTTTCATCCCCTTGGGATAACATTTCAGGATTACAAAATTCGTCAAAAACTGCAATTTTATTAGCATCATTTTTGCCTGAAAATCACCCTTTAAAATATTTCGCATCAATTTATAAACACCCTGTATATTGTCTTGGTGTTTCTTGCAATCTATTCAAAGACAAAAATTTCAAAATAACATAATTCAAATTTTATAAATTAAAGGTAACTAAATAGTAAATATAACAAATAAATAATACTGACTAAAATTAATCTATTTATTTATTTTATGTGAGTAAATAAACCCTTTAATTTATAAAATTCAAATTCTACATAAGTTTTGGAAGAATCTTAGAAAAAATAATAATTGAAAAAAACAAAAATTTTTTTAATCCAATTATTTCAAGATGATTTCTTTTATATTTTCATTAGTACCTACTTGTTATATCAAAATTTATTTATTTGAATGCAAAACATTAATGTTGTCTAATTTCTAGGAGAGACGGTAAATTTTTTTTTGCTTTTCTATTGGATCGACTTTCTTTGTATTGCTCTTATTTTTTTTCCATTTTGATCTCTTCTACTAAAACTTGATTGATTCCGTTTATAGCACCATTTAATTTGTTTTTATTGCCTCCTAGACGAGCATCGAGAAATGTCATCAGCATATAGCAATTTTTTGTCCTTAATTTACAATTCCAGTTTCTACCCTTTATTCTAAATTGTTGATTAATTCCATTTTAATTCCCCTGTAAGATAATATTAAGAGTGTAGAAAATAAATAGTTTTAAGACTTAAATTTTATGTCATTTAATTTAGGTATAAAAGAACTCCTAAAAGGAATTAAAAAAAATATCACAATAAAAAAATTCAATTTATCTTATAATGCAATCAGCCATCCTGAGATTGGAAAACGATTACGTACAGTTTTAACAAAAACCGATACACTAGAGTATTTAGATCTTTCTGGAAACAGGTAAGGTTTTATAATTATAGAGATTTATCATTTTTAATCAAAAGAAATGTGAAATTTTTTAAGATTGAATGGCAAAACAGCTACTCTGCTTGTTCGAGGTATTATCAAATGTGAAACTTTACGTCATATAAAACTTGGAAACAATCCTATAGATCCAAATAGTGCTTTGGAATTAATTCGATGTCTGCTTGATCCTAAAACAAACTTGAACATTATGGATTTATCCAATATATGGGTTAATAAAGAATTCAATGAAGTAATTTACTTTTGTTTAACTCTTTCATTTCAGGTATAATACAGGGTGGGGCGCGGTCACTTACTTATTTTAAAAAATCATAACACAAAAAGTATTGGCAGTATCGATTTAATTATTTTTTCTGTATACAGGGGTACATTTAAAGTTTTATTTTATTAGGTTTCAAAAACGACATCTCGAAGGTGGCCACCGTCCTCGTCAATTCACTGAGATAGCCGAATTTTGAAATTTCTGTCCACTTTTTCGATTGAGGACTTTTTCTTACCACGAATCACACGGCACGAACTTGCATGAATCTCTTGCGGAAACACTTCCCCGAACGGCTCATCTCTCTTAGAGGCCATCGCCAGATTTAGGGCCCTGTGGGGCTACCTTAAATATTTGGTTTACACGAATCGTCCAAGGACCCTTGGTCAGCTGAAAGACAATATTCGTTCTGCTATTGCCGACATAGGCACAGATATGCTGGAAAAAGTGGACAGAAATGTCAAAATTCGGCTATCTCGGTGTATTGACGAGGACGGTGGCCACCTTCGAGATATCATTTTTAAAACCTAATGAAATAAAATTTTAAATGTACTCCTGTATATAGAAAAGAGAATTAAATCGATACTGTCAATAGTTTTTGTGTTATGATTTTTTAAAATAAGGAAGTGACCGCGCCCCATCCTGTATAATGTATTGTAAGGGAGATTGTGACAAAATTGTCGGAGGCGATTTTTGTGACTATCTATTCCTTGGGTTGTTTGTCACAGTCCTCAGGGTCGAGCCTTATGTTCACCATTAAATTATAAAATAATTTATTCTTTAGATGGAGGAACAGATTAAGGCAATTAAAGATTGTAAAATTATCATCGGAGGAATTTATAGTAATTATGCGATTATTGGTCCTGATGAAAAACAATTAATTTTAGAGAGAGCTACATTTGAAACTATGAGCCCGAAAAAGAAGAAGAAAAAAAGAGATTTTGGGTAAATTATTTTATTTTAATATTTAAATATAAAAATAAAAAATAGAATAGAAATAAAATATGAAAAGTCAAGTGCCATATCTGGTCAAGTAAAATCCGTCTCTGAAAGATAATTGGAAAATATTGTCAAAAATAATACTTCCAAATAGCTGATCTGAGAAGGCTTTATAAATAATTCATATATGGTATTTCTTAACTTTTATTTTTTCTAACAAAAAAGTCCCATGAAAAACTAATTATGGCACTGTGAACAGTTAGAAAACGCAAACTTTAGGGTCGTTCCTCTCGTGAAATGACAAGATTACTTCAGCAGCAAAAGCTGTTCATGTAAGCTTGGCTTTCACTTCAAATCTAGGGATGGCAACAATATATCGATTATTTTTTATATCGATTAATTTCCAATATATATCGATATACTCCTTGCGATATATATCGAATATCGATATATGCCTTGCGATATATATCGGAACTTTTTTTCACCTAATACCAAAAAACTGCTGCAATTTTTTAATTGCACAATTTTATACTAAATTTTTATTTCACAACATCACAACTATTAAAAAATACTTTGACTAGGTACTCTAAACTCAAAAAAATAAAAATTCATGTCATGTATTGTAATAGGGAGGTAAAAAAATACCATAATACTAGAAAAATAGCAATAAATAATCACAGCCGTCTGACTGGAAAAGACTGTAAAACTTTTATTTTTGGAATCATTTTGTGAAAAGTAGTTGTTTTTTGTGTTTTTTTTAAGTTAATTTTTAATTTAAAAAAATGTACTCCACATGACTATGACTATTGACTACTGTCTTTGTTATATAAGCTTAGATGAAACTAGCTTTGAATTAAAAAAAAAATTGTATTTTTAAGAATAAATTAATTCTTTTTACTATCATATGGTGTTTTAATTTCTCAATAAGTTACAATTACTGGTTAGTTTTTGATATGTTAATATCTAAAAAATAATTAATGAAAATATATCGATATATCGTATATATTTGCTGAGATATATTAAAATAATTTGCCATCCCTACTCAAATCCAGATGCTATTTTGCACCCAATCATCTTATGCTATACAAGACTCAAATTCGCCCATGTTTCAAATATGGCTCGCAATTTTGAGGAGGGGACTACAAGTATTCTCATGTTACCTTCTAGGAAATTTATAAAAAAGCAATTAAAGTAATAGGATATGTTTTATCTCGCTCACACGATTCCCTGGCTCATCCTAGAGCCGTAAACTGCCCTTTCCATGTA
Source organism: Forficula auricularia (assembly GCA_024734495.1). Classification (NCBI taxonomy): domain Eukaryota; kingdom Metazoa; phylum Arthropoda; class Insecta; order Dermaptera; family Forficulidae; genus Forficula; species Forficula auricularia. Next base: position 1,348,880 of record JALMQS010000058.1, read on the forward strand.
TTTTAGATACATGTGTTTGTTCTGACGAGTTATAGTCAATAAAAGCTAAAAGCTTATTTTTAAGAAACTCGATTGGCGATTTAACGCTCCTTCGTGTCACATTAGATAAGAATCGAGCTAAAGCATTGATTTTATCCCTGCGACTTATGGATAATAGAAATAACTCCCTGCCTGTTTTCCCTGCGAGCTACAACCTTCAGTTGCTTAAGACCCGTATCCATAGGTACTTATGACTACGATAAAGAATTTGTCTTCATCTTTTCACGGTGAAGGGTTCAATCCTGGCCTACTGGGGCCCTGGTGTAACTCTTGGATTCTATATCATTTATAATATCCTATACTAGTAAAGCGCATTTGTGCCTGCCTCTGTATGTATCTATGTACCTATCCGTCCCCCCAGGGGGTGGGATCCAGGGGTGGGGGTTGGCAGGTCCTACATGGTATTTCTTTCTGTGTCTGTACCTATATCTAGGGGGCTACTAAAGGTCATTTGTGCCTGTATAGGCCTAGGGGGTGGGGGTTGGGGTCCAGGGTGTGGGGAGTCAGGGATGTGGGGGTCCAGGGGTACTAAAGGGCATTTCTCTCTGTATCTGTACCTATATCTCGGGGGCCATTTGTGCCTGTATAGCCCTAGGGGGTGGGGGTTGGGGTCCATGGGCGGGGGTCCAGGGTGTGGGGGGGTCAGGGATGTGGGGGTCCAGGGGTACTAAAGGGCATTTCTCTCTGTATCTGTACCTATATCACATACTACTAAAAGGCATTTGTGCCTGACTGTATGAATCTATGTACTTATGTATGTCCGTCCCCCAACAAAAACAGTCGTCATGGTTACCAATTACATATGCATACTACTAAAGGCATTTGTGCCTGCCTCTCTCTGTATGTAGGTACCTATGTTTCTATCCCCCCCCCAGGGGTTATGGTCAAGTCTGAGGAGTCCAGAGGATGGTTTACTGAGGTCGAGTCTGGTCAGAGGAGAACTTCCGGGGTTTGAGTTTCGGGGTGGTGGGAGTCCAGGACCGGGGTGTGAGGGTGGGGCTCTGTGGGTTCAGGGGGCGTAGCCCTCTGGCTAGCAAGAGGGCCGCCAAGTAGCTAGTATAAAAATAAAAAATATATATATATAATATTTAAAAATATTTTGTTAATAACTTTAATTACTTTTTAAAAATATTGTACAATTTTCGTATTATGTAGGAATGTAACAAATTTAATAAAATTAACAAATAATAAACTATTGTTTTAATTTTTAAATTATTAAAAGTATAAAAATTAAGAACTAATTATTTATTTTTGTTTTAATAAATATTTACATAAAAAATTAATCTAAAAATATTTTTCCAGTGTATTTATTTTAAAATTACCAAAAAACCGATGAAAAATTTCAAATTTAAAAAATTGATTAAAAAAGAAAAATGTATGTAGGTACCTATGTTTCTACCCCCCCCCCCCCCCCCCCCCCCCCAGGGGTTATGGTCCAGGTCTAGGGAGTCCAGGGGGATGGTTTACTAGGGTCGAGTCTGGTCAGGAGGAGAACTTCCGGGGTTTTGAGTTTCGGGTGGTGGGAGTCCAGGGCCGGGGTGTGAGGGTGGGGCTCTGGGGGTTCTGGGGGCGTAGCCCTCTGGCTAGCAAGAGGGCCGCCGAAGGCGGGCCTTGTAGCTAGTATAAAAATAAAAAATATATATATAATATTTAAATATTTTGTTAATAACTTTAATTACTTTTTAAAAATATTGTACAATTTTTCGTATTATGTAGGAATGTAACAAATTTAATAAAATTAACAAATAATAAACTATTGTTTTAATTTTAAATTATTAAAAGTATAAAAATTAAGAACTAATTATTTATTTTTTTTGTTTTAATAAATATTTACATAAAAAATTAATCTAAAAATATTTTTCCAGTGTATTTATTTTAAAATTACCAAAAAAACCGATGAAAAAATTCAAATTTAAAAAATTGATTAAAAAAGAAAAATTGAAACTTGCTCCAAATGTTATTAAATTATTAATGGAACTTTTTCTAAATGAAAATAAGGAAGTCGATGTTCTTTATATGAAAGAATATTATTTATCTATTTTTCCTGATACACATTTGCCTGAAGCATCTGAAGATGTCAAGAATAAAGATAAAAAACGAAAGAGGGTAACCATTGGTATAGATTTAGATGATGAAGAAAAATCAGAAGAAGAACCAATTATTATTGAAACGAAAAAGAAGGAATATGAAAGTGAAGATCAATTGGATTTTACAGGCATTTTTGGTCCGGGTGATCAGGAATATGATCTGGATTTCGATCTAGCTAGTGATTTAGCAAAAATAGTTCCCATTTTGGGTGAAAATGAAGATATGTATTTTGATGATGCAGTATTAAGTTTTAAAAGCATTGATGTTTAAAGGATTTTTTTATTTATTAATAAATTAATATATATTAATACTTTATAAAGTAGTTTATTTTAGTCCATTGTGAAGATTCGAGCTGCGATATCATCGACCAGCCAATTGATTCCTTCAAGAAGATTTTTCCCACTCATTGCACTACACCAGATAATTTGCCAATGATGGGTTTTAATGGATTCTAAATCTAAATACTAAAAAAAAAGATAGAAGAAAAAATAAGTATAGTAATTCAATTTTCATTAATATTTGTATAACATTAAAAAAAAATCTTAAATAAAAATTATATTTTAACAAAAAAGTGATAACTAATTTTTTATATAATGATACTGATACAAGAAGTTGAACCGAAAAGGTTCAACCTCTGAAGTCCGCGGTGGACCCTTGTATCTTGGAAATAAGAAGAGATTTAGGGATTGGGTCGGAGTTGAAGGTATTAATAAGTATAAGATTAATTGTAATTCAATTTTCATTAATATTTGTATTACATTAAAAAAAAATCTTAAATAAAAATTATATTTTAACAAAAAAAAAGTAAAAACTAATTTTTTATATAATGATACTGATACAAGAAGAAGTTGCACCGAAAAGGTTCAACCTCTGAAGTCCGCGGTGGACCCTTGTATCTTGGAAATAAGAAGAGATTTAGGGTTTGGGTCGGAGTTGAAGGTATTCGTGGATGCGTGTCTTGAAAGATTGAAGGTTATATGAGCCGTTTATTTTGAAAGTGGCCTAAGTCCATTTTCCAAAAAAATCGAGTTAGCAACCTTAATAGTTACATTTTTACATGTTTTCATTCTGAAGCAACTTGATACTAATATATTTAAAATCATTAAGATTTTGTAACATGAAAATTTTCTGGTTAATGAAATTAGTACCTGGATGCACCGAGCGATGCTCGGTAACTTCTTCCTTCAGTTAAAACCTTTATTTTAATATTATTTTTAATTTAAAATTCTGATAAAAAGGTCGATTTTTATTTGAGAGCCGTTTTCAAATTAAAAAAAATACAAATATATATAGTATTCGCCCACTGTACCCCCCACCCCCGAAACCTCGCCCTACCCCCGGATCCCCCACCACTGCACCCCACCTCCTGAACCTGTTTTGATTCAACCATATGATTCATTTTTATTCATCCAATTGTTAATAAATAAAACCTATCAAAATGTGTTTTTTTCAGAAAATTGTGACCTGCTTATGCGAAATATATTTTAAAATAAATTATTGATTATTTTTTATTCTATTAAATAAATAAAGTTCTTTATAAAAACAATTATAAAACGTTTATTAATATTTCTAACGTTTATGGAGAACAAAATATGTTAAAATCCACAATCACAATACTTCTTCAAGGCCTTTTAGAACAATGAATTAAGGCAACCCATTGTCTGCCTGGGTACAAAAGGAAAAGAGTAACCTTTTTTTTTTAAACCCTAAGAATGGGATTTGTCTACCTGAGAATAATTAATTTGATTACGAAAAAACCCATCAAAAACAATTTTGTCGAAGATGAGACCGTGACAGATCGAATTGTCACCCCAAAAACCCCCTAACCCGTGAATTTCATCAAAATCGGTAGAGTCGTTTTCAAAATTTAACCAAGATACAAATATACAAACAAATAAATATACAATTTTTGCTCGTTTAATAAGAGTAGATATAAAAGTTTATTTTGAAAGTGGCCTAACTCCATTTGTCATAGATCACAAATTTTTAATATCAGGACATTCTTTTTTACCAAATGATAGAGATTTTGGCGTGGTAGAAATGTCATTAAAAAAAATAATTTACTGTTCGTTCCCAGGATTATTACAAGATTATTAAAAAGTGTCCGAAAGGTAACAACTTTATTGTAAGTGAAATGAGACAATAAGATTTTGTATCAACAAAATTGTTAGAAGACGCAATTTTTAAAAGGGTAAAGAATTCTGATGGAGAATCAATAAACTGGTTAAAAATATGTTGAATGCGTTTTATTAGAAATAAACCGTATAAAATTTTCTATAAGACATCAATGAATGAGAATGAAAATTTTAAAGTCCTGGATTTATTACCACGTCGGGGTAGACCAAGAAACTTCGAGAATATCGTGATGACACCACTGTTTAAAAATATCAGACAAATTACAACAGCAAAATTCAAGGATATAATTGACCTATTACGATATATACCACCGGAATATCATGATTTCTTCAAATCCCTTTCACACACACAAAATGTAAATAGATGAATAGTAAATTGTTTTGTAATAAATAAATTTATGTTTTTTATGTTTTGTACGTTATGTAGTTAAAAAATGTTTTGAATCGCATAAATTAAGTGTTTTAAAGATATGTAAAATAAATTAAGTAATGTTTTTTTTCAATTTGAAGTATCTTAAATTATGTTGAATGGACTTGGACACCTTCAAATTTTATAATGAATCTGGATGTTAATTTTGAAAGTGGCCTAACTCCATTCTTGATAAGAAAACGCATATTATTCACTTAATAATTGCCACTATTTTAATAGGAACTAACTATAAATTTATCACCCTTAGATACACTTAAGCAGTATGACTCATTAGTATCCTATACGTATATTTTTAAATTCATTGAAACGCAAACCCTTAAATATCTCGATTTGAAGATAAATGGAGTTAGGCCACTTTCAAAATAAACGGCTCATATGTTGCTGGGAAGACGGTCGGGGAAGAGATATCCAGTTTCTAGATGTCATAGGGATTTATTATTGTTTGGTGAATCGTATCCATATGTTTGTTATTACAAGAAAACGAATTTACGTACATTCAATCGAGTATTTGAGCCGATAAGAAATAAGAGATAGAATATTTTGGTACTTACGTATTAACGCCACCGCAGCTACAAATAAAATTTTAAGCTATAAATTTGAACTGAAATTGAGTTTAATGACTGTGATGTCTAAAATTGTCTCAAGTGAGCGCCATTGGGCGTTGGAAATTTTTTCTTTTAGAACTTTTCATAGGTTCAGTTCTATTCATCATCTCAGTTCATTTAGATAAAAAAATGGGTTCCCGAACAAACTTTGGAAGGTTTGGTTAAGATATATTCAGTTCGGCTCGGTTTGTATATCTTCATTTCGGGCTGGCATTTAGTCTATTAGGTTGGCTAACGCCTTTTACATATTCGATTTTTTTGGGTATTTACCAATTATTTTTTAATTAATATTCATTTTCTAAAAGAATTCGTTGTCAGTAGCGGCGCTTAAAAACCGCCAAATCTGTAGCTGCGGTGGCGTTAATACGTAAGTACCAATATTTCTAATTAAAAAGACTGATGATGAAGGCCATCAAACATTCGAAACTATAGTCTCTAACAAATAAATTATTTTTGTGATAGTGTCAGGGAAAAGGGCCCTTATCTTCACCTGGTCAAAATAGAGTTAATGGCATCTTTTGTTTCTAGAGAAACAACTGAACAACTGAGCTTTTTGTCCCGCCTAAAAATTCTAAAAATTTACTCAGTTATGAATTTTTGAATATTTAGAAGTTAAAAAACGAAGTTTTGAGTTATAGTCCTATATATTTTGACAATTTTTAAGCAAACAAAAAATAGGGAATTTCTTCCATTTTTACCCTCGCTATTATTCTATTCCGAATAAAAATTTGCTGCTGAATTCAAATATATATTCAAAAATTATACCCACATTTAATTCACATTTTTGACATTTCTGAAAAAACTGGTAGGTGAAGATAAGGGCCCTTTTTTTCCTGACACCATCACATATATAAATATTTATATTCGTTATATAATTGCATTAAGGAAAGGCGAACCTCATGAATTTCTCTTTATAAATTCAGAATGATCTATACTTACATCTCGTATTTCTTCTGCAGAAACGGCCCCGGGTAAATCTTGTTTATTAGCAAATACTAAAAGTGTAGCTCCAGCTAATCTCTGAAAATAATAAAAACATAATGATTAATAAGAGAAAGAATTTAATTTTTAGGACAGATTCTAAGATATTAATAGAAATATTATTAAATTGCGATATCAGAGGGAATTCATCCCCCCAGGAGTCGAACCTGAGAACTAACATGCTTTCCGGGCAGTCAGCTCCAACATTCCAACAATTTTCAAAAATAATATGCTCAAATCTTTACTTTTATAATGATTAATAACATTCATTTAATATCACTACCAAGTGGGAAATCTTCATGCTGGACAGTTGTTCCCTTATTTATTATTATATTAGAATATTTTATTAATTGATAATTTTATTTATTCAACTTATTAATGAAAAATACCTCTTCTGATAAAAGAACATGGAGTTCTTTTCGGCAATCTTCTAATCTTCGGGCATCAGCGCTATCAACTACCCAAATAAGTCCATCGGTACTTTCGAAATAATTCCTCCAATAGGACCTTAAAGATTTTTGTCCTCCAACATCCCAAACATTCAATATAAACCTGAAATTTCATAGATTAATAACTTTCAATACGCTGATAATATTAGATACTGCGCATTTAAAAAGAAATTGTGATTTAAGGTAGTTCTTTCACAAATGCAAAAATTTAAGAAGTCTTCGAAACTTGGAATATAAGTCATTAAAAGCTTAATAAACACACTGTTAAAATTTGAAGACGATTTACCACACCAAATATGAAATAATTGTAATTAAAAATGAATTTTTATATATATGGTAGATTGGGGAAATGGGTAGGAAATGATCATTATTTTATTTTTTTTCATTGAAGGACTTTCACCATCTTGATGAAAAACTAATATTTGTTATAATAATATATTCGGAGTAACTTAAAAAAAATTGAAATTATTTACCTAGTAGTTTTGATAAAAAATAAAAAAACAACATATTTGGGCGATTATTTTTAGTGGAGGGGATATAAGATCAATGGCTTGGAAACGATCCATTCATAAAGAGAATATATAAAAGTACAGTCACGTTAAAAAACATAACCAAAAATTTTAGCATCGGTCATATTTATAGAGTGGTTAAGAGGTTAAAACTTTTTGTGTATTGTGATTGTCGCGAAAGAACCTGCTTAAAAACAAAATTTTCTTTTTACGGAAATATAAGAATATGTAATTATTTTAAATTAAAAAAATTAATTCTAGTAGGGATAAAAGAATGTTGACTTATAAAAGAATAAATAAAATATTATATCTTTTTAATATAAAGATTTTGATTTATAAGTTTTTAATTCAAAAGCTTTGACTTTCTCTTTATATAAATATTTCCTAAGGGTAATTAATAAAACTTTAGTCTCAATTGAGTTTCATTTTTTTGTGGAAGTTTGTTAGAAAGTTCGAACTTTTATTTATTCCTTAATGTAGTTGTTTCGCGACAATACTAGCAAAAAGTTAATGCTAGAGTATATAGAACAGACAATAAGGATTCATAATTCATAAGACCAAAACTTTTTGCTGTTTATGTACCACTACTATCCAATCCCGTGCTCGTTTGACAAATCTGACAACACTGTCCGAGCTTGTAAATATTTTATCATAGAAATTTCAGATAAAGTACATTATAAAGGGAGATTTATGAAACAAAAAGTTCTTAAGCGATTGAAAGCTGTTGCCTGAAACGAAAAAACGTCAAAAAAGTACTAAAATTAACCTACTTTTTAGGTTAAATACATGCGTTGTTGCCAGCTTGTTTTTAGTATAAATTTTTCATTATTTATTCATTATTATCTCAGAAACTGTGTTGTAACTATGAATTAATATTTTCTTAAAGAATGTATTAGTTATTGTTTAATGTTGGTTTAGTTTTTTATAACAATGGTAAGAAGAGTTTCTTAATTATAATTAAATATGTATGTAAACTTTCCGATATCCCGTATGTATAAGAGTCTGAAAAACACTATCTTTGGAATTTAATATCTCCGGAACTATATTGTTCATAAATTTCGTTTTGCCAACAATAGTTGCAGGAGTATTTAAATAATAATCTGTCTAAATTTCAAAAAAATCCTAAGAAAACACAAATGTTGAAATAACTACCTTAAAAAATTGAAAACTTTTTTATTCTGAAAGTTTCTTTTTGCCGAGAGTACAAGTATTTTTATATGGTAAATCAAAGGAGGCAATAAAAGAGTGTGTCTTCTGCTGGAAAAATAAATTTTTAAATTTATTTATAACGATTTATTTTCTCAGCAGAAGACACACTCCTTTGACTTGGTTACTCTATCATTTTAATTTTATTCACAAGAAAATGAATATATAAAAAAAAACCAATGTAGGCTGTTGATGTGGCTGTGTTTAAAAATAATTGAAGTTTAAATAGAGAAGGCAGCCAAAAAGAAATAAAACATGTTTTTATTTTTATCACGTGGCTGCCTTGTGCATTTACTTAATAATAATACTATTATTAGATTGTTTTTTAACGAAATATTTTCTCTATTCAGAGCCAAGAATTTTTCATACTTTTGTATTTTTACTTTTCTCCTCATTTATCTATCTATCTATTTTGCTCCTTCTCTGTCTAGTATTGAATTCATTTAAAAATTTTCAATTTTTTTTCTGCTCATTGTGTTGAAAAATATTTGAAAGGTGGAGAAAAATTATTTTTCTGTCTGTGTGTTTGGATTCAGATACCCACGATAACTTAAGAACGAAAAATGGTAACTTCGTTCTTATTATTTTATTTTTGAACCCCCTTTTATCCAAAATCAGCTCTTGAAAAAAAAAACAACAACAACTGAAATTTCGTTTTGATCTTCACCATGGGCGTAGCTAGGGGGGGGGGGGGGGGCAAAACAGGAAATAATCCACAGTAAAGATTTTATTCCTGGAATACCTTTATTGGTACTCCAATATTACTACGCTAAGATTTCCCCCAAATCTGTGTTGTGGAAATTTTTCTACGCGCCTCAAAATGAGAAAGTTTTTTCAGTTTTTCTTGAATAACTCTTATTATATCAAAAAAATATCTATTAGATAAATTAAAGCTCTTTAAATTACGCATAAAATGATGAAAATTCCATCTATTTATGTTCAGTAGAACCGGTACAGGCGCATGTCAAAAAACACCCCCCGGGATCACATTTGATTATTCTTAAAACTTGTCCTTTTTTCGATTTTTCCCCATTTTGACCATGAAGGAGCCCTTTTACGACAAAGACAACTCTATACATTTTTAAACTAGATTAAATTTGCTACAGTTTCATCTTAATTGGATAATGGTAACATGAGGTTGAAGTTTTGAAAAAAATGCAATTTTTTGCAAAAAATCGCAGTTTTTCCTTCATAAAATGAAAACCACTCATCCTAGAAACTTGATTCCTCTGTCATTATCTAGGGAATTTTGTTGACTTGAACGTTTACTTGGAGCACTTTTTTGTTAAAATTCTTAGATTTATAGATATCTAGCATTTTCCATGACAGGAAATAATCCATTGTTTCAAAAAATCATAGTTTTTTCCTTCATAAAATGAAAACCAATCATTATAGAAACTTGATTCCTATCTGATTGTCTATGAAATTTTATTTGGTTGAACGTTTACTTAAACCACTTTTTGATAAAATTCTTAGATTTATAGATATTCTACATTTTCCGGACACGATATGATCCGAATCCTCAAAAGCGTCATGGAAAATGCTGGATATCTATAAATCTAAGAGTTTCATCAAAAAAGTGATCCAAGTAAACGTTCAAGTCAACAGAATTTTATAGAGAATGAGATAGGAATCAAGTTTCTAGTATGATTGGTTTTCATTTTATGAAGGAAAAACTGCGATTTAATGCAAAAAATTGCAGTTTTTCAAAACTTCAACCTCATTGCGGCACGGGTTACGATTATCCAATTAAGATGAAGCTTTGTTTAAATTGTAGGAAATTTAATCTAGTTTAAAAATGTATATAGTGGTCTTTGTCGGAAACGTGCTCCTTCATGGTCAAAATGGGAAAAAATTGAAAGAGTGAAGTGTGAGCTTTAGGGATATTCAAAAGTGATCCTGGGGAGTGTTTTTTAGATTTCCATTAAAAATTGAACTACTAGACCAATTTTCTATTTTTTTTAATCGACGCCAAATTTTGTTCTCTTTAATTTACTATAGGAGGGTTATTTACAAAATATGGAACGTTTTTGAGTTATAAGCGAAAAACTGGGAAAAGTCTGAAAATTTCGAGGTTTTTCGGCCACCAAAATTTGTCCCCCATACTTTCGAAGTCGCAAACTTTGATTTGGCATACCCACACCATACCAAACGATCCTAGAAAAAAAATCTTTTCCCGCAATTAATGCAAGCTGAACCACTTTTTGGATCCTCTATTTACTGTTTTACTTCGGGAAAGTGGTGTGGGTTTTAGATGAAACATGATATTAATTAATAAAGTAAAGGGAGTGTAGTTTCACAATGAATGAAAATAATATCTGAACTTATATATTTCTAGCTTGAAATAATAAAGTTAAATAAATTTATAATTTCCTCATTAATATATTAAAGAATAATTAACATATTAATGAGAATTGTTGATACAATTTTGATGGCTGTATATGTATATAATTAAGTAATGGAGAGGGATTCAGCCAATGGGTAGCCTCTGCTGAATAAAATGAATGAATCCCTCTCCATTACTTAATTAGATCATGAGAATTTTTTTGAATGAGATATATATCGCGAGACTACTGCTGGTTGAAGCTATTGGAGTCTGCTGAGTCTTAAGTCTGGACCTAACGACTAATATATTAATGAGAAAATTATAAATTTATTTAACTTCATTATTTCAAGTTAGAAATATATAAGTTCAGATATTATTTTCACTTAATATTTGACAAAAATCACCTGCATTCGATTCGCGATTGAATCAAATATAGGAAACATGGGATTAACGAAATATATTGAGTTTGCATAAACCTTTTTGAGTTTTATTGTGAAACTACACTCCCTTTACTTTATTAATTAATTCTCTATATACTGGGCTATTTAAGAAATTAAGTAATTTTTCAACTATTATCACACAGCTAGTATATTTATAAAATTAAAATTTTACTGCAATATTAATCAAAAGTTAGAAGCTGGGCTCGTCCTTGTTCTCAATTATCTTATCATTAAAATAAAAACTTAAATTGTATGAAATGTTTACCCTTTATGTTCCAAAGTTTTGATGTTGAATCCTAATGTGGGTGAAATTGTATCTATTTCCTCGCCATTAAATCGTTTTAAAATTGTTGTTTTGCCTGCATTATCTAATCCTCTGAGAAATTTATTCAATCATTAATAAAATAATAATAATTAAAAAATAATATTTTGTTTATAGTATAAGAATATAAAATAATAAATATTACATACAACATTAAAATACGCATTTCCTTCTCTTTTTGTTTCATTTTCTTTAAAACGGTCCATAAGCCCATTTTTATATATTCAGTCTTTGAATTGCCAATTGGAAATTTACTATAGGTATCTAAGTCAAAATTAAACAAAAACAAACCCGTCTGTCAATGAGACATTTGCTAATGACCAGGGGGGCTTGACGGTGCTGCTGCTTAAACTCAACCAAACAACTGGCGCGTTCCATTAAATATTATTAATCGTCAATTTGGAGCCAAGCTATCTACGGAAGATTTAAGCCAGTGGTTCTTAATCTTAAACTATGGGTCTATACGCTCAATTAGAAATATTTTAATTGTAGCTATCCAAGATCTCTTGACTCCCTTGAGTTCTTTATTAGGGAATAATTCTGGCGACCGTGTCTGCCCTTTATTCAAACAAAAGGGCGTTTACAGGGTCTAACTTTAATATGATTTAGAAATTATATATTAATATATTCAAATATAGTTTAGTGGCTTTTTTATTTGTGAAACCGAATAATAATAAAGACACAATTATAATTGTAATTCGTTTAATGAGAAAAATATATAATATAAACAGAGAAAAGCATCATTAATAATAACAAGAGAAAAACAAGGAATATAAAACTGTAAATAAACAAAGAGAATAAATGGAAATTTAATTAACATATAAAATTTCTCGTCTTCGGTCCGCCACAATAGATCTTTGTTTCTTTTATATCATATAGTTTATTTATTTGGGGGGTCGGGTAGGTTAGGGGTTAGCATGTCAGCCTGCTAACCAAGTGGACCCGGGTTCGAATCCGACTCGAGGCATCCGGCTAAAACCTGACCCCGGGGTAGAGACAAATTTTAAAATAATAAAGTAGTATCGTAAAAATTGGCTTATGGCTAGAAAGGCCGAAAAGCCAAAAAAAAATAAAAATAAATAAAGTTGATTTATTTATTTTGTTATACACATATTCTTCGTTTTATTTCAAATAGCTTAATTGGTATAGAGTGGTTTTTGCATGGTTATAAGGCTACGAATTGTTATCCTTTAAACATATAGTTTACCATAATATAATTTGGTATAAATCGTTTCTCTCTATTTAATATAGTTTATTTTGGATAGTTTTCTTGCAGGTCTTAAGGCAATATACAGGGTGGGGCATAAAGATCTACCACATTTTGAAAAGATATAAAAAAAAAAATGAAAAAATTTTACTGAAAAAAAACTTAATATATTTTTGAAACACATAAAATAGTTTTTTTTAATGTGTTTTAAATATTATATCAGACAAAAAAAAGGGGGGGGGGGTCAAAAATGAAAATTCTAGCCCTTTCGACCAAACTCAACCAAATTTTGTATACCTACATAGTTTGGTTGAAAGGGCTAGAATTTTCATTTTGGATAGTTAGTTTTTGCATTTCTATCCTTCTGGGGGTCTACAGAACATGTATTCAAAATTTGGTTGAGTTTGGACGAAAGGGCTAGAGTTTTCATTTTTGACCCCACCCCCTTCGTCTGATATAATGTTTAAAACACATTAAAAAATATTATTTTATGTTCTTTTCAAAAATATATTCAGTTTTTTATCTAGTTAAATTTTTTCATTTTTTATACCTCTTCAAAATGTGGTAGATCTTTATGCCCCACCCTGTATTTAAAATTTCGTAAAAATTGATCTAGCCAGGAAGAGTTTCTTGTAGACCGAAAGGCTATGGTTTTTTTCTATCAAATTAGTTTAAGCCGTTTTTTAGATATTTCGAAAAAATGAAGCAAAAACACTTTTTTCATGCACGATTACAAAACTGTATGGTAAATTAAAAATATATTCTTTGAAAGGAGTAATAAGGGCTATATATTAAAAAAAAGTTGATAAAAGCTTACCTTTTGGTCCAGAGTTGGCGGATGAGTAGATGGAGATTTATACAATACTCGAAACGAAAGCGTACAATTCTGAAATGATAAAATGTAATATTTTATCATGTAATATAAATATATAATTAATAATATTCATTAGTGATAAAGAAATAACTTAATTGTTTCGAACTGTGATATTGACCATGAGGTCGAACGCGGCCGACTGAATGCGCGCTGCTCGGCAAATGTCCCGTTGGAGATAAGCCGCTCGCTCGGTCGAATTATCTCTTTCTTTGAATTCTTTTTCTGAAAATAAAATTATAAACATTATTTTTAATTATTATTTATCGACACATGAAATAAACTAATTATTACATACTCATTTTTTTTAATTATTCAATTATAACATATATTTACCAAAATATAGCATTTTTTTTACAAAGTATAGCTGATTTCAATTTTATTTTTTTTATAATTTTTACTTGGTAGGGTAACCACTGTTTACTCAATGGGTAGCTTTTAAATTTATCCAAAAAAAACCTGATGACAAGTTGAGAATAAAAAGTTTTATAAAGGTTGATTTGGTATTAAAATAAATGTGTTTTCAACTCTAAATTTGGAGATTTCTAGATTCAGATCCTGCTTAAAAAAACTCAGAAAAATCAGAAAAAAAGATGGAGGCAAAAGTTCAAACTTTTCAAGATTGGATACGCTTGCCAATATTATGGTTATCTGAGAAAAATAAGAAAAAAATAGACTATTGACCTATCAAAAAATAAAAATATGTTTAGCTTTTAATAAAAAATGTTGTTAGTCCAGTCAAATTGTGCTCAAATGGGTCTCTATGGGGAAAGTTTTGGGGTAGTTCTGATTTTTTGCATATGTTTTTTTGGGCTCTGAATCCAAATCTGAGGTCTCCCACGAATATTTCGTGACACTTGTAGAAAATGCAAAAAAAAGATGAAAATTTCCATTTTTGACGGTTTTTCTCTTATAACTCGAAAACTATCAACTTTTCGTAAATAATCTTCCTATTCAAAATTAAAGTTCATAAAATTTCCTACAAATTTTATATTTATGTTTTTTTTGCTCCGACCAACTGTTTGGGCTCAAGCAAAAATCCAAATTTTTAACCTCGGCAGCCCCACGAATCACCCAAAAACTCGCACTTTTTTCGATATTTTCCCATTTTGACCATGAAGGAGCACGTTTTCATTCTATACATTTTTAAACTAGATTAAATTTGGTACAATTCCAACAAAGTTTCATCTTAATTGGATAAATGGTAATCCGTGCCGCAATGAGGTTGAAGTTTTGAAAAGGCCCTGTTGTGGTATCTTGTAAATAAATAAATTGTTGAAAATCATTAGAGAGTGTCATCTATTAGATTCGATGTCATGGATTATTTTAAATTATATATCAGAAGGGTTGTTTTTCACCCACCTCGCGAATCGAACACTGTTACTGGCACTCACGAGTTCGATTCCCGAGGAGGTGAACAACAACCCTTTTCTGACATATAATTTAAAATAATACATTCCATCGGATCTAATAGATGACACTCTCTAATTATTTTCTAAGAAAATTCAAATCTATTACTATCGGCAACTTATTTCTTAAGTACAATTTAATTGAGAGATTTGAAATCTCTCAAATAAATTGTACTTAGGAATTCAAAATACAGGCGCGTTTTTCTTGATTCAGCCAAATTGTATTAAAATGTCAAATACAATTTTTCTAAATACATACAAAAAAAATATAAATTTTTAGATAATTTTCAAATATTAAAATTACTGAAATTAGAAGTTTAAATTTAAAAAAAAAATATCTTTTTTGACCTTTCAAACCAAAACAATTGCTCAGCTGAGTAATAATAATAAATGACATCCTACCAATGAATTGACATTAATATTTTCTTAAAAATAAGTTGATTTAAATTTGAAATAATAATATTAAATTTGTAATTTTTATTAAATATGTCTTCAGAGGCAATTCAATTCGAATGGGTTCAACTTAAAAGTGAAATGGACACGCAAATACCAGTTGAAACCGCTAAAGAGAAATTAATAAGGAAAATGAAATCAAACCCATTTGTTCCTATCGGTAATATATTACACATTTTAACATATATTTTAATTTATTAACAAATGATTCGGAATTTTGGTTATATCCATGGGCGCCAGGAGGGGGGGGGCACTTGCACCCCCCCCCCCTTGTCATGAAAGAAATTACACAGAAAAAAGATTAGGAATTGATTTGAATTTGACATTAACTTAATTGTATTAGATGAAGGAGGAGGTTCTGGGTTCAATCAAACACCTTTAATAAAACGTTTCGCCCTGAATTTATTTGGCCATCTTCAGTTAATTAGGAGTTATACACAAAATGCGGTACACATATGTGATCGAACCAAGCCTTGTCAAAAATAAAAATTTTAGCTTCATGTAAATTTATAACGTGCCTGGACCCAAAAGTTTCAGAATGAAAGTAATGAGTTTATATGATTTATTTATATCATTCTGAAACTTTTGGGTCCAGGCACGTTATAAATTTACATGAAGCTACAATTTTTTTTGAAATTTAGATAAAATATTATTTAAATACTTCTGCATCAATTGGTGGTAAAACGAAATCTATGAACAATATAGTTCCGGAGATATTAAATTCCAAAGATAGAGTTTTTCAGACTCTTATACATTGCACTTTACGGGATATTGGAAAATTTACATACATATTTAATTATAATTAAGAAACTCTTCTTACTATTGTTATAAATAACTAAACCAACATTAAACAATAACTAAAACATTTAAAAAAATTTTAATTCATAATTACAACAAAGTTTCTGAGATAATAATGAATAAATAATGAAAAATTACACTAAAAACCAACTGGCAACAACGCATTTATTTAACCTAAAAAGTGGGTTAACTTTAGTACATTTTTTGACGTTTTTTCGCTTCATCCATTGTCGCAACAACTTTCAATCGCTTAATAAGAACTTCTTGTTTTATAAATCGACCTTTATAATGAATTTAATCTGTCATTTCTATGATAAAAATATTCAAGCTCGGACAATGTTGCCAGATTTGTCAGACGAGCACGGGATTGACTAGTAGTGGTACATAAACAGCAAAAAGTTTTGGTCTTATGAATTATGAATCCTTATTGTCTGTTCTATAATATATACTCTAACATTAACTTTTTGCTAGTATTGTAGCGAAACAACTACCTTAACTACTGGATTTGTTTTGAATCGAATTCTGTATCCACCAACTTAATCTGGAGAATTGAATATAGGGCTGGGGTGCAAGGGGTGCACAGTAGGGTGAAGTATGAAGTGATTTTTTAATTTTTGGATTTGCAATTTGTAATAGCGAAAGAATGTTATGTATCAAGCGGCTAGGGCTATTTAAAGGTGGATACACATTAGCGCGCACCTTAAATGGCTCAAATTTTATGTAACAACAACCAGATATCAGTTACAACTTTTGGTAGCTATTACATACAAAAACTAAAATTTTAATTTTTTCGCTCACCCTAGTGCCTAGTGCACAGCATTCTACTAGGGACGGCAAAAATGAAAATTTGCCACCGAGTAATAGCTAAAAAGATTTCCACAAAGAGGACGGATATTTTCATCGCTGACTTTGAGTCTCACAGGATGATGATGTTGGACATTAACTTAATCAATTAAATTGGGTTGGTGCATAATTATTGCGTCTTTTTTTTCTTTAAAAATTGGAGTTTTTTTTATTTTATTTTTTTCATACAAATAATCTTCTGTTAATAAAAATGCCTATCGAAATTCATATCCATATTCGCCATATTATGGTCTACTACTTCGAGAAAGGTTGGAATGCAGCACAGTTATTTCGCGATCTCAAAGAATTTTTTGGCGAAGGAACAATCAGCAAAAGCCAAATTGCCTGCTTACAGGTATTCCTTAGGGTGAAAAACCAGGCATTTTTGAAGAGAAGCCACGAAACATCCCCAGTGAGGAGATTCTTCAGGAACTGAGTTTGCTCTTTTCTCTTCAGCAAATCGGTGACAATTCGGACACGTTCGGCTTTATTGTTGTTGGAGAGTTCGTAGGGGACCCATCCAACCAATTTCCGAGCTTTGGTCACATTGAAGTTTTCGGCCAACTTTCTGGTTGTCAAGCTTTCGTCCTCTTCCACGGCTTCCAAAAGTGCCTAGTCGTCGAAATTTGATGGTCGACCTCTTCCTTCTTCAACTGCAAGGTTTGTCGGGAGATACTCCCGATTTGAACTTCTTGAACCATCTTTCAACTTGGCTTTTGCTGATTGTTACTTCACCAAAAAGTTCGTTAAGATCGCGAAGTGACTGTGCTGCAATCTTCCAAGATTTCTCGAAGTGGTAGACCATAATATAGCGAATATGGATATGATTTTCGATAGGCATTTTCATTAACTGAAAAAAGATTATTTTTATGAAAAAATTAATCAAAACGGCAATTTATAAAGAAAATAAAAGAAACAATAATTATGCACCAACCCAATATTTAAAAATAAAAAACTGCGGCGTGTAAAAATAACACCATGAAGGTCCTTTTCAAAAAGAACCACATCCCCTTTATTATACCCTAAACAGAGATTCTTAAACTAAAGGTTTGAAATTTTTTAAAGATTTATATATATTAAAAATTATATGGAATCAAAAATATAATATGAGTTTAAGCGTCAGTGATTGTTTTGTTCTTCATTTGAATTGTTTGGACATAAACCACCTTTAAAAATTCGAAAATAGCCAAAATAAGGACCACCCTAATGTATACGCGGTTTCCTGAATAAAACACCTATTATTTTTTCAATAAAGATACAAGTAAATAAATATTATATGAAATTAAATTGAAAGTTTTTTTGCCGAGAGTAGCAGAATTTTTATATATTGAAGGAGACAATAAAAGAGTGTGTCTTCTTCTGGAATTATAAATTTTATTTATTTATAACGAGACTATAGTTTCGTTATAAATAAATAAAATTTATAATTCCAGCAGAAGTCACACCCTTTTATTGTCTCCTTCAATTATATGAAATATTCATTTACTATGAATTAAGATTTCTAGGTCACTTGTTTTACATTACAATCTATGTGTCAAATTTTGAAAAAAGTCTAATGACTCCTATTAACCCCTCACAAAATTATATCAAATTCTGGAGAAGATATGTTGATAATATTTTCGATGTTTGGTCGGGTACCTCTAGAGGGATTCAGTCACTCAGTAACTATCTAAACCAAATCCACAAAAACATTAAACTCACATCAGAAATAGGCAATAAAACTATTTCATTTTTAGATTTAACAATAACTATCACCAAACAAAAATTAGAATTTAACATTTTTAGAAAACCCACCTTCATTGACACGATTATCCCCTTTTCATCCAACCATTCGACAAATACTAAATTTTCAGCTTTTTATTCCATGATCAATAGACTAATCTTAACTCCTCTTAGCAATACAAACTAGATACCATTTATAATATTGCATATAATAATGGATATAGTAGGGAAATTATTAAAAAATTATTTATCAAAATTAATAAAAAACACAGGCTTTCGCAATTACATTCTCTCACAATTGAATCTGAAAAAAATATATAAAAGAATTCCCTTTATTTCTAACCATATAACCTATCCAATAGCAAATATTCTCCGGAAACATGGAATCACTCCAGCCCTTATAATATAAATAATTTTTCCTCCCAATTAATAAATAATAAACTCGACAAAATTGATAAAATGAATAAATCTGGTGTATACAAATTAAATTGTAACGATTGCGATGCAATTTATATTGGACAAACTGGACGATCTTTCAAAAAACAGCATAAAGAACACGAAGCTTCTCTCAGACAATTAATAAGAAATCAACCTACAAATTCAGATTCCACCTCCGCATTTGCTAATCATCTATATTCCTTAGATCACTTACCATCACACACTAATCCAACCCCAATTCATTTCGAAAGAAAAGGATTAAGATTAGATCTTCTTGAATCCACTGAAATAAAATATGCCCTGGCGAATGATGAAAATGTTATCAACAATCAACTCGATTTAAGGTAGTTGTTCCAAATGCGTTTTCTTAGGATTTTTTTGTAATTTAGATAGATTATTATTTAAATACTTCTGCATCGATTGGTGGCAAAACGAAATTGATGAACAATATAGTTCCGGAGATATTAAATTTCAAAAATCGAGTTTTTCAATCTCTTTAACATTGCACTATACGGGATATCGGAAAATTTACATACATATTTAATTATAATTAAGAAACTCTTCTTACCATTTTTATAAAAAACTAAACCAACATAAAACAATAACCAATACATATTTTAAGACAATTTTGATTAATTGTTTCAACACAGTTTCTGAGATAATAAGGAATAAATAATGAAAAATGTATTTAAAAAAAAATACACTAAAAACAATTTGGCAACAGCGCATTTATTTAACCAGCGAAAGATGTATAAAGGGCGCATGCCCTAGATTTTTTCAAAATTATAATTTTCATAAGGTGTAACGTAGGCGTTGATTACATTTGTTAAAAAATAACAAAACGATTTTTATAGAAATTTTTTAACTTTTAAAATGTATTTTATCTGTCATTTTAATAGAAAAATATTCAATCTCTTACAATGGTGCCAAATTTGTCAAACGAGCACGGGATTGGCTAGATTTGATACATAAACAGCAAAAAGTTTTGGGCTTATGAACTATGAATCCTTATTGTCTGTTCTATATACTCTAGCATTAACTTTTTGCTAGTATTGTCGCAAAACAACTACCCTAAAGAAAAATATTATAATAGACCTTTTATTAACAAAGCCCAAAAAATATATTCCCAGCCTATAGAGATAATCAATGAACTTCTAATTTTCCTTTATTTATCCATAGGTCAATAGAACCTACCCTACCCAAATTTTCACTGAACAATAGTCTATCTCTAAGAGAGATTATCCCTTAAAATAATTTAAACAATGAAAACAATTTTTCTCTTGTTCACTAAACATATATACCTTTGCATTCGAATTTTGTATTAGTTAAAATTCTGTACTTTCCTGAAAATGGGGTTACATATATTGAAAAAATTTACCTCTTTTATTTTTTTAATTTTAATGTGAAACAACTGACCTAGAAATCTTAACTCATAGTAAATGAATATTTCATATATTTATTTACTTTTATCTTTATTAAAGATGTTTCACCTTGCACCAACTCCACAATCTCTATTAATTATTACTTTTTCGCTGAATGAGTAATGTAACTTGGTCTAAAATAATAATTAGGGAAACTTGTTCTTTTAAATGTTAGTCCCTGGATCAGTCAAATCAAAGTCAGGATTATTTATTAAAATGTTAAGATTTTCTAATAATTTTTAATACGAATAAATTTTTTGGTTGTTTTAGGTGCTGTGGCCACAGCAGGAATTCTCTCATATGGAATTTACACTTTTTACAAAGGCGATTCAAAAAAGTCGCAAATAATGATGCGTTTTCGAATAGCCTCCCAAGGATTAACCCTCGTAGCTCTTGTCGCAGGAATAGCTTTATCAGGAGCTAATTGGAAGTAGTTAAAAAACTCAATTTAGTTTCTAATTCATAACTATGGAATTGTAAAATATTTTCAAATAATATAAATATCGTCTTAATCTGGATTATTTTTTTAAACCAATATTTCCTTATTTCTTTATATATTATGTGATGGTGCAAGAAAAAGGACCCTTATCTTCACCGACCAGTTTTTTCAGGAAGGGCAAAAATGTGAAATATAATATATAATAAATAAACATACTAGAGTACTCAGTGACGGCGGAACCGTGGGGTCAGCGGCCCCCCTAGGGATTTGTCTACGTATTCCATACCCCCCAGAAGGCCGACATCACTTTCCAAGTTTTGACCCCCCTGGCCTAAGGTCGTTCCGCCGTGCCTGATATTACTAGTATAGATGTTGCAGTAAAAACCCGTTTTTTAGTAAGAACGCGTTGTTTACTGATGTTGGTTGAGTTTGGTTCAAAGGTCTAGAATCTTTATTTTTGTCCTTCTGCCTAATTTTTGATGTTTATTTCCAAAAATTTTTAAACGAAAATGTCAAAAATTACATCCTCTACAACTTTGCTTGTAATTTTTGACATTTTCGTTTAAAAAAAGGAGGTTCTTTCCCTCAGGAGTTGAACCTGAGAACCAACATGCTTTCTGGGTAGTTGATCTAACCCATAGAGTAATATACTAGTAGAGTGGAAGGCTCCATAAGGAGCCAATGTATTTTACCGTATACGAGTTACAGAGCTCTCTGGCGAGTCTAGGGCAAAACCATTGGGCATTAAAATGGCGGAAACCGCTCTCGGGGCAAATTTTGGCGACATTATCAAGAGTAAAAAATACGCAACATAAAGGGTATGTATCTTTTATCTATGACAAAGGCTTTGAATGTTCTAAGATCTTTGGATAGCTCTTAAGAACTAAGAGTTTGCTAAGCGCTTTTTCTATATACGGTAGCCTTCCACTCTATATTACTCTATGAACTAACCCTTGAGATAAAAATCTCTCCGACTCGCAATTTAAATATAGCAACAAACTTTTTTCGGTTAAGCTTTATTTTCTGCTTTTCCGCTTGAATTGAGTGGAGTGAAGAATTTTGGCTTTTCTTATATTTATATTGCAGTCGGGGAGATTTTTGTCTCAAGGATTAGATAAATTGCCCGGAAAGCATGTTGGTTCTTAGGTTCAACTCCTGAGGGGATGAACCGCCTCTGATAAGCAATGTAAAATTATTTATACTAAAATCTTGGAAATGTTGACCTTAAATTTAGAATCTTTCTTAATAATATATTTTGGTTTCAGAAATCTAGTTGATTTTTGAAAAAATTTACCATCTAATTTTCCAAAAAAGATACTTCTTTGGCTTTTTTTATACTTGTATTATTCTGTTCGACTTGTGTGTCAAATTTTAATAACTTTTTATAGCTCGTGTAAATGTAACCTATAACATAAATAGCCCGCAAACATAGTGAGTTAGACACTCCTGATCTAGACCAATGCTTCGTAAAGTAGTGGGCCGCGAAGAGTCGCAAATGTAACAAATAAATTATTATTGTTAAATAAGTTTAAATCCTTGGATTATAATTATAAAATTTTGATAATGTATTGAAAAAATATATTTGCAACTGCTTATAACATAGACTATTGATTTCATGCGTTAATTATTTTTAAATTTTGTATTGTGTATTTTTTCACGCTTTTACTGTTAACCTTAGTAAATGCATGCATTGACTAGTAAGTGTATGCATATACGAAATTCAAAATTATAAATATAATTAAGTACGTTTGCAGGTATTTGGACAGGAAGGTGTAAATCAAAAAATTGTCATTGATTTTTGCGACGTTTCGCCAGCTTTATTCTGGCTTCTCAATGAATAAGATTAATATTAATATATAACAGATGTGCACATATTTAGGAATAAAATCAATTGCAATTATGTCTCTTCTTTGTTCCCAACAATGATCGATTTATATAAAAAAGAATGATTCATATGACAAGACTAATTATAGTACATACTCGTATTTACTTAAAAAAAAATTTCAATGACAATTTTTTGATTTACACCTTCCTGTCTAAATACCTGCAAACGTACTTAATTAATTAAATAATATGGATGCTATGAACTTTAATAATTATAAATATAGTTTTTTAACCAATCTGAATTAAAAAAAAAATAGGGGGGCCCCGTGAGATATTGACTTGGATTCAAAGGGGGCCGCAACTTCAAAAAGTTTAAGAAGCACTGTTCTTCTAGGCCAGTGATTCTCAACCACTGTGCCGCGAAATTCTTAAAGTGTGCCGCCAAATTTTAGAAATGGAAACAATGAAAATTTATTTCGCTTTGTAATAATCGAGATTTAATTTCAAAACATTCGGAAGAGTCAATTAATTCATTTTGGATTAACATTAGATGTGATTATCACATAATAGCCAAAAAAGCTCTAAAAATATTATTACAATTTTCTACATCTTATTTGTGCGAATCCGGATTTTCAGCATTAGCCAATATAAAAACGAAAAAAAGATTGAGACTTTTAAATGTAAATGACGAAATGAGCGTGGCATTATCATTTTTACGACCAAATATAAACGAAATTATCAAAAATCATCAAGCTCAAATTTCACCTTAAATGTATTCTATTAATTTATTTGTAATTAATCACTCAATGAACATCATTTTGTCTTTGTAGTACATATTATTTTATTTTACATTGAAAATTATTATCATAAACTATTTTACACAGTAACACAGGAATTATAGGTAAGTAAAATTCTTTTAAACTATTGTTAGTGTGCCGCCAAATTTTGAAATTGTTAAAAGTGTGCCGCAACAAAGAAAAGGTTGAGAATCACTGTTCTAGGCTATTAAAATCCTTTTAGTTTAACTACAAAAAATTTATTCAGAGAACTTTTTTAATATTAAATTTAAACTTTATTGTATCATTATTACAATAGAAAACTTATTTAAATTATTAACAAAAAAATTATCAAATTAAAAGTTGACTTTTTATTTGAAGTAATCAATTTAAAAAAAAAAATTTAAAATTGAATGTACAACAAAATATTTTCCAGTATATATATAAAAATATTGTATTTAAAAAAGGAAAACATGGAAAATAAATAAGTATGTATTTAACAACAAATTTTCGCTCTATTTGATTAAATCTATTAATATATGATATATAATATAATAATAGGTATAAAAATAAGGTCTCTATATTTTTATGTTCAATATGAACGTAAAGAAACGACCAAAAGGTTAGAGCGAGTAATAGTCGTCGTTTGAGGATGTCTTCTTCTAATAGGATTTCTCACTCATGTCGTCATCCAGAATTTCCATTTCTTCAGTTTCATCCAAATCTTCAATGTCATTTTCCTTTACTATGTCATTCTCCTCAATATCAGAGGCTTCTTCATTTACTTTTTCCACAAGTTCTTCGTCATCTGAGTCTGAAATATTCATTTGATCTTCATCTTCAACTTCTAACAACATGTAGTCATCAAATTCATCTATAAAAAAAAAAAATATGGATGTTAAATATTAAATACTATATTAAAAATTCAGTTTATTGGACAAAGTTTTTTTATTGAAGTTCTTCAATTTTTGTACAACGTTTCGTTTCGTCTCTCTCGAGACTTTTTCAAGTACTGCAAACAAGAACAAAAATCTATTAGGTGAAAGTCTTCACAAATCAACTAAATATTCAGGTACAACCAAAATCACAAATATATCGTGATATTTGTGATTTTGGTTATTTTGAATATTTAGTTGATTGAACTTTCACCCTATGTTTGGTATGAAAAAGTCTCGAGAGGCTGAAACAAGCGTTGTACAAAAATTGAAATATTAAAAAACTTTTGTCCAATAAACAATTTTTAATCTACTAGTATAATGGACATTAATCAACATAATTAAATACTATAGAAAAATATACTCTTTATATAAAATCAAGAGCCTGGAGCATCGACCATGAGCACAGAGCTTGGTAAATTTTTGCCTCTAAATAGCTTAAGATTCAAATTTCAAGGCTCTGCGACTTACCGAAGACGAGATATGAGGGATTAAAATATTTATTTTGCGACATGACACTTTACACCCCCTTCCTTTATTTAAATCGGATAAAATTTATACACGACTAATAACTCATGAGACTTGATAAGTACACCAATTTTAAACTAATGGTTCAACAATTTTGAAAATCTGTAGACTTTATCCTTATAAGAGTAGCTATCTTTAAGAATTTTATCGATTATAATTTTCTTCTGAATAAAATATATACAATTTAGCCTTGATACTATACTATTTTTCGATCTTTGACGCGTCTGGCTACAGCAAGGACCCGTCGAGAGCGTCTGGCAATAGTAATTGTAGGTCGCTAATACTATCCTGTATGACATATTAAAAAACTAGCTTTGTTACTATGACGTAGATTAACCCATTTTTTTCACCTCTTTTCTTTGGTAACTGATATCTGCCAAAGCCCCCCTGACCCAAGTTAGCTAATACCCATACGTTATAACCTACTATAGTACCTACCTTAGACCATGAAATATATAGACACGCCGTCTGCTACTCTCCACACAGAGTGAAGTGAGGCCAACATCGCCTACAGATGACGTCACGTTCTTGCATAAATATTTTGGTAATATTAATTTGCGATTATTGGAATCCAAAATAAATAATCTAAACTACGATAAATTTATCTCAATGTATAATAATTCCTATAGTGGCCATGCTATTTCTGGGTGTTCCTACAGATGACGTCACTTTCTCTAGGAGATGTTGGCCTCACCAAATCGACACCAGGGCATGTCTATATATTTCATGGTCTCAAAGGCTAATACCCATACGTTATAACCTATTTAAGTACCTACCCATAGAAAAAATCCTTAGGCTTTATTATACTTTGACGTAGGTCTGGGGTCGCTGGGATCTTGGTCTATTATAATATTTCTTATTTTTATGAAACTGTTGTTTTTTTAATCAGGACTTTGAGACCACATGTACATGATGTACAACCCTTATTTTTTTTAAATATAAATGATATTGTTTCCAAATATGCAAAAATATATGCGAGTATGCCCTAGCAACTTATTTAAATGCAAACATAATTTTTTATCGATGATATTTAATTCAGGTCTCTAGGGGTTTAGAATGCATGTCCTATTAGTCCGATAGATCGCTTTTGAATTGCATCTACGAGTAGGTTGACATGAGAAAACTTTTGATTCTGAATAGTAAGCCCATCTTATATGTAGCAGCTTTTGGTGTAGATTTATTTGATTTAGAATGCTCAATTTGTATATTTTCAATAGCTAAATTAAAAACATTAGTTGTAAAATTAAATTATTTATCTTTAATAAAAAAAAACTACTCAAGCTATATACTACATATAAAGTTAGAAATATTTGAAAAATTACCTTCATCTTGAAAATCAATTAGTGCTTGTTTTGCAAAAGGATCGAGACCAGAATCGTCTCGATTTGAATTGTGGGTGATTTTCCCAACAACAAGGTCAAGTCGACCCCGTAAACGAGAAAGTGGTGCTACTAACTTTAACCTTGTTTCAATTTTCTTCATTAAAGGTGAAAATAATTCAGAGAGAAGTTCACTATCACTCATTAAATAACTTGAATGCAATAAAATGACAGACCGAAGCCATTGAACAGCAATTAGAGCTCTGTAAAAAAAAAAATAATGTAGATATTATTTATTTGAAAAGATTGATATATGTAACTTATAAGAAAAAGTTGTAGATTAAAACAAGCCTTGAACCCTATACAATAGAAAAGAATTATAATCTTTAACTTTTAAGGAGTTAGGTGTTGGTTCTAGGTGAAACGTTTTATTATTAAATTATAATCTTATTTGTTTAATGAAATTTATTACATTTTACATAATATGGAATGAAAACTGTTCATTGTTGGGTATAAGCATTCTTTAAAGAGCTTTATTCCATAGTTTTTAGAATTTGGTGTTGGTACTTGGAGAAACATTTTTTAAATTATTGGATAAATAATACTTAGTAGGTTTCACACATTAAGATATAAAAATAAAACGAATTTATTTTTGGAAGACTTTAATCTCGATATATATATTTCAGTGTATTTATATTCGGAAGCAACAAAAGTAACAGTTTTAGGTTAGCACGGAAATATATATATCGAGATTGAAATCTCTTCAAAAATAAATTCGTTTTAATTTTTATATCTTAACAAAACTACCAAGTATTTTTTATCAATAAGCTTTTATTCCACTTCAAAATTAAAAAAAAAAGTGACAGCACACAGAGCTACAAGGTCTACAAAACAGTGAGAATGTGTTTGTTTGATTTCTAATTTGTCAACTAAGGTGTAGGGGTGTTAAAAAATCGTGTTTCGTGCAAACGAGAGGTAGAATCTATAATATAGGAAAAGAGCTTCTGAGGATTCGGATCATATCCTGTCATGGAAAATCCTGGATATCTATAAATAAATCTAAGAGTTTTAACAAAAAAGTGGTACAAGTAAACGTTCAAGTCAACAAAATTTCCTAGAGAATGAGAGAGGAATCAAGTTTCTAGGATGAGTGGTTTTCATTTTATTAAAATTGCAGTTTTTTCAAAACTTCAACCTCATTGCGGCACGGATTACCATTTATCAATTAGATGAAACTTTGTTTTAAATTGTAGAAAATTTAATCTAGTTTAAAAATGTATAGAGTGGTCTTTATCCCGAAAACGAAACGTGCTCCTTCATGGTCAAAATGAGAAAATATCGAAAAAAAAGTTCGAGTTTTTTGATGATCCGGGGGAGGGCTGTTGAGGTGGAAAACTTGGATTTTGCGCTTGAGCCCGAACGGTTGGTCGGAGAAAAAACCTAAATAATAAAATTTGTAGGAAATTTTATGAAGTTTCATTTTGAATAGGAAGGTTATTTACGAAAAGTTGATAGTTTTCGAGTTATAATGGAAAAGCCGCCAAAAAATGGAAATTTTCATATTTTTTTTGCATTTTCTACGTCACGAAATTTTGGTGAGAGAACTCAGATTTGGATTCAGAGCCCCAAAAAACATATATGTACTCTTTTATTGTCTCCTTCAATTTATTATAATCGTCAATGGGTTGATGAGGTATGAAGGAAGGCAATAAATTACACATACTGCTGGAAATAATTCAGTAAATATTCACCATTTAAGACTCATTATATAATTTGAATATTAGACAAAGTCTTGAATAATCCTTTATATAAATAAGATAAAATTTTATAAATATATTTTAAGAAACAATATTATTAAGGTCAAAAATCTATGATTTTAGTAGAATATTTTTACATTGCACATCAGAGGGCTTCGTATATTTTAGTTAAGTGATTAAAAAACGTTATTAGTGTTTTATTTTAAAGCAAATACCTGATATAACAAGTCCTAAATGGAAGCATCAAAAAACAAAACAACAAATGTATCGATTCAAATTCAAATTGTAAGAGAAATAAAATATTTGGTATAATTTCAATATATTTTCCAACTATTTAGATAACACTGCTCGACAAAAATTAAACAAAAATTTCTCGCCGTAAACCTAACAATGGACTCCAGTAGAGTTTTATACCCTGATTATCATGCAATTTCCCGATTGTTTACAACAAGTCAGAGTTTTGAGATATTATCGATCAAAATGACGAAAAAGGCCATTTTGACCTTCGAGGGCCATTAGATATTAAACAGCAATATTTGGAATCAGTTTCCGTAATAGAAAACAGTTTCCTCTTTGATTTTCAAATTACTACTTGTTTTTAGGTCAATTAGAACTCGAGTTATAGCTAAAAGACTAAAAACTCATGTTTTTATCTATATTTATTATCCTTTAAAATCACGTAGTTTTAGTTTTTTTAGTTACAACTCGAGTTATAATTGACCTAAAAACAAATGTAATTTGAAAATCAAAGAGCAAGCTGTTTTCTATTACGGCAACAAAATATTTTAATTCCAAATATTGCTGTTTAATATTTAATGGGAAATTGCATGAGAATCAGCATATAAAACTCTACCGGATTTACGGGGAGAAATTTTTTTGTCGAACAGTGTAATTGATAGCCGTAATAATTCAAAGATTTAGAATTCAGAAAATTTTAATTTCTCTCATACCAAGATTATTTTATATAAAATACTTGAAATGGCTTAATTATGATTAAAATAGGCGAAAATCCGTTTCAGGATTCACCTGGAATGAGTATATTGTAGTCCTCCAAAGAGATGATGTATATATTTTTATAGTAGAGATTAAATATTTGAAGAATAAGAAATAAAATATAAAGAATAATTGTAATGTGTGAGCCGGAGCATTATTGATTTGTGTGACCTGATTTTGCGATGTTTCTGTTTTTGAGGACATGACTGGGTAACGCATTATGTATTTAAGTCGTCCTGTACCTTTGGTTATAATTACTTGCTTTTTATAGACGGAGACTGATGATGACAAGGGTTTCCTGTCGAAACATGTATCTGTTACTATAAATAAATAAATAAATAATAAAAGAAAAACAATTTGCCTGCACGTTGTGTGATTTTTACTTTACCATACAGGGTATGGTCAAGTATTGTAATCGTGCATGAAAAAAGTGGTTTTTTCCTTCTTTTTTTCGAAATATGTCAAAAACGGCTGAAACTATTTTGATTAAAAAAATTGAGCGAAACCATGGCATTTCCCTCTACAAAAAAGCTCTAATAAGTGAACATCGCAAAAATTATATTTTTCGAGATAATAATTGTTTTGTCAAAATGTCTGTTAGTCTGTTTAGTTAGTTAGTCTGTGCGTTACCAAATTTTTGTGGACGAGCTAGCTCAAAAACTAGTGTGAATATAGGAACAAAATTTCATACGTAGTTTTGGTCCATTGAGATTAAGAGCTGATTAGATTTTGGTATATATCGACCAAAATATAGGGGGGGGTTAAAAAAATTAAAAATCCAGGCCATTTGAGCAAACTCAACCAAATTTTGGATACATAATCAGTGCGACCCCAGAAGTCTAAAAATGAAAAAACTAACCGCCCAAAATGGGGGGTGGGGGTCAAAAAATGAAAATTTTGGCCATTTACCAAATTCAACCAATTTTGTATACATAATCAGTGGGCCCACCGTAATATAAAAATGCAAAAACTAACTGCCCAAAATGGGGGGGTGTAGGGTCAAAAAATGAAAATCTTGGCCATTTACCAAACTCAACCAAATTTTGTATACATAATCAGTGGGACACCAGAAGTATAAAAATGAAAAAAACTAACCCCCCCCCCCCTTACATGATTATAAATAATTTTAGGGGCCAGGTTGTATGGTAAAGTCAAGTGGATGGCCACATCAGAACACGTCAGCTTATTTCTTTTATTTTCTCACCGATAACAAGTTTTGGAGGGCTGCAATATACTCATTCCAGGTGAATCCTGAAACGGATTTTCACCTATTTTTAATCAAGATTATTTTATTTATTATTAAAAAAAACGTTATGAAGACAATTTAATTTTCAATACGATTTTTCTAAAGTGGTCTAAATTTAAGGTTCAAGATAGGAACATTTTTTTATAGTTATGTTTTTAATTAATATATGAGAAAAACATAGGACTTATTTATTTAAAACTTACGCATGAGTTCTGCCGTCCGATAACGAAACGAGTTCTCTAATTAAAGGGAGAATGCACTGCACTGGCAGTCTTGATATTGTCGATTCGATTAGATTTTTATCATTTTTCGAAAAAACAACCTGTAGAATTCGCCTGTCCTTTGATTGCAACCCCTATAATCAAAGAAATAATATACAATTTAAAATTTTGCTTTTCAGATAAGTAGATATAAGTAGTTTAATTAAAAAAAAAATTGTATAGGGATTTTATTAAAAATTTTTTTGCCGAAACTAGATAATCATTGGCGTGACGTCAGAGGTCACCTTGAACAAATTTCCATTTGTACAGCGACAATTTTCAAAAGAACAAAAAATTATAGAAAATCGTGTTTTGTTTAACAATGGCAAAACAGTTATTTAGTTTTTTAAAGATGTTTTCCCACGATGGGAGAGAAACACCATTTTTAAAACTTAATAATAATAACAATATTAGTGTTATTAGCTCCGTGCGCAACCGCGCTTAGCGCCATCCGTGACCAAAAAAACAACTTCAGGTACAATAATAGTCTATAAAAGCAATAGGCATTTACGAAAAATAATTAATTTTATAAAAAATACAATATACAAAAGCTAAAATAATCATAGATTTCCGTAATAAATAAATTTGTTAATAAACAATTTAAATAATAGCTTGAAAAATATAATTTTTTAATTAAAAAAAAATCTTTAAATATCCTTATTGAGATTAACTAACCTTAATGAAATGTCATAATGGATAAAATTATTAAAACTGGCTTTGGTGTTGAAAAAATTACCCATTCAATCGATTTTAATAAACAAAAATATTTATGAATATTAAGTATCATTTCTCATTTATATAAAACTGTTTGTATGAATTAATTATTTATTTCCTTAGACTTCGACTTTTTTAAAGCTTTCAACAAATGTACACGTCTAAGCACTTTGTGTGGATAGTTAGGGTTAGCAATAAAATTTATAGTTGGAATTTAGTGAAGTGTTTTTACAGTTCGTCACAGAGCACTTGAAAACTTCTTTTTTACTTGAATTCATCATCAATTGATTCAGTTTATAAGTTAAAATAAAATAATTAAACACTTTTTGATTCAGTAAAATACACGTTAATATACACAATGCTAAATAAGGAGATAGTTGTACCCGAAGTTCTTAAAAGTGTCACCTATGGCGCTGCCTCTGTTGCACACGGAGCAAATATCAAATTGATTACACCTTCAAAAGTTCCCCAAGGCCTCTTAATTGTTTTCAGAAATATTATAAAATAATAAATAAGGGAACAACAATCCAACAACCTGTATTGACTGTGAATTATATAACAAATAAAAGATGTTCAAACCTGTATTAAAAGTTCTGCAAGGCTGTCTCCTTTGGGCGTCTCATTTTTAATATTATCTTCTAGCGTCAAATTATCAATTCGTCCTTCCATTCCCAATACAGATATAGCAGAATCTAAGTTCCCCCGTTTGAGTCCACGAGGAGACTTTGATTGGGTGCAAGAACTGCTTTGTAAATATTCTACTTTATCTGAGACCTCAGGCTCTTTTATCTAAAAAAATAAATCAAAATTAATGAAATATATTTTAAGCTAAATTTCAAATGTAGAAGATTAATCGGGATACAAACCTTAGTAATTGACTCGTCTGTTATAGGTTTAGGTTTTGAATCAACTTTCCTGTAGAGAATCAATGCTTTTTCATGTGTATCTAAGCTCTAAAATAATAAAAAAATATATTAAATTTATAATCAAAATTAAAGGAGATTAATTGAATAAATATATGTAATTAACAAACTTCATAGTATTCACTAACATAGAAGAAATTAAAAGAAATACATTTTTTTTGGTCAACTTTATAGTGTAAATAATGTATTAATGCAGACCCTTTCGGGTAAAATTCGAGGCATGGGGCAACTAATATTTTTGAAATCCTTCAAAATGTAAATTAAAACGGGACAAGAAAATTAAAAACAATGCTTTGAAAATCCTGGGACACAATTTTGACTCTTCCAAGATACTTTTATAAGTGGGTTTATTGCCCTTTTAATAAATACTATGGGTCAGTTGTATGTCGGTTGGTAAAGACTTTGTAAAAGTTGACAAAGGGTAAAAAAAAGAATTCACCTTGTGTCCGACGGGATGGCCAATCAGATGACACGAACTTTCATCTGATTGGCCATCCCGCCGGGCACAAGGTGAATTCTTTTTTTTACCCTTTGTCAACTTTTACAAAGACTTTACCAACCGACATACAACTGGCCCTAAGGATATACGTATATAAATTTATTTATATATAGGCTTATATTATTTGTATCAAGCAGAGGAGACCTTCAGTGATTTCCTCTTAAAATACAATGGTATTTAACATTTATTCAATTATAACTTTTATTTATTTCACAAAAGATTTGCGCGTATAAGCAAATTCAGTTGTTAAAGAGGCCCTAAAATGGTGAGACAAGGGGTAGCTGCCCCTCTTGGTTGCCCCTGCGGTTCTCTGTATGTATGTAAAGAATCAATTTTAACCCTAAACAAAAAATATTAATTTCTACTGATTCAACTATATAATATTTATATGTTTATGATTGTTAATATGTGATGCTGCAAGCGAAAAAGAACCATATCTTCAGCGATCAGTCTTTTCAGGAAGGACAAAAAGGTGAAATATAACGTCGCTGTTATATCAAAATATCGTATGTAAAAAATCTACTCTTTTCATTAGCTCTGATTTTATTTTGTATTAACCCTAAATATTTGATACCTCTGGCGTTTTGTTTTTACTTTAACATTCAGGGTATGGTCAAGTATTGTAATCGAGAGTGAAAAAAAGTGTTTTTTTTTTTGCTTCTTTTTTTCGAAATATCTCAAAAACGGCTGAAACTATTTTGATTTAAAAAATTGAGCGAAACCATGGCATTTCGCTCTACAAAAAGCTCTAATAAGTAAACATGGAAAAAATTATAATTTTCGAGATAATAGTTTTGTCAAAATATCTGTTAGTCTGTGCGTTACCAAATTTTTGTGGACGAGCTAACACAAAAACTAGATTAAGAGCTGATTAGATTTTGGAGCATATCGACCCAAAATTAAAGGGGGTTAAAAATTAAAAATCTAGTCCATTTGAGCAAACTCAATCAAATTTTGTATACATAATCAGTGGGACCCCAGAAGTCTCTGCAAAAACTAACCGCCCAAAACGGACGATGGTCAAAAATGAAAATCTAATCTAGGCCCTTGTACCAAACTCAACCAAATTTTGTATACATAATCAGTGGAACCCCAGAAGTCTAAAAATACAAAAACTAGCCGCCCAAAATCGGGGGGGAGTGGGAATAATTTTATTAAATATTAAATATAAGTGAGGGGCCAGGTTGTATGGTAAAGTCAAGTGGATGGCCACATCAGAACACGTCAGCTTATTTTTGGTAATTTTGATATAACAGTGACGATAATATAAATAAACATATAATATGTATAAATATTCAAAAATTCATAACTCTTGTCAATTTTTGGAATTATTATATAGATTATATATTAGCGAGATAAAAAGCGTTTTGTTCAGTTGATTCTCTAGAAATAGGCAGAACTATTGGTGATCGAGAATTTGAGATTCAATGTTAGGCACTGCGAGGTTTTATAAAGGAATTATTAGATAAAATTATTAATTAAAATTGAAAATTACAGAGGAGAGTAAAATGTACTTACAATATTTTCAAAATTAACGAGATGCATAGATCCATAAGCTACCATTACACTTTCCATTTTCAAATTACAAATCTTGGCCGCTATAAGAGGAATCTTATTAGCATTGACTCCTGCTTCATTTTTGATTTGTATGGTTAATTTTGGTTTAATAGGCTTAGAAATTTTTCTGAAAAAAATTATTAGTAGATTAATATAATTAATTTTGTTGTTTTTACCTATTTTAAACTATACATTTCAAAATTTGTTGAAGAGAAATACATTTAAATCCAAAATTTTAATGATTAAGTAAAATTTATGTACCCATTAAGTTGATGTCTAAATACATGAAGATGGCCATTTGATGTTATCGATGTAACTGATACGGGTTCATTATTTCCTTGAATATGTACTGAGGTATTTTTAGGAGCATCTTCCAATTTTAGTGAAGCTATTGCTGATTTGGATCGAGATCCCTCTGCCAAAGACCTACAAATAATTTTGAATATTAATAAGCATTTATTTTAAAAGAATTTATATTAAGAATATAATAATTCCATGCAATTTATAGATAATTATCTAATAAGATCTTTGATTTGACCTTAATAATTTATTTTCAAAATATAATCGATGTTGTAAGTTGTAAGCATTGTGAGTGGTTTTTTAAAAATTAAAAAAAAAAATTCCAATTATTATTTAAAGGGATCGTAGAGAATTGGACTTGACTTTAAATTAAATATAAAGTTGAAGGAGACAATAAAAGGAGTTTGTCTTCTGCTGGAATTATAAATTTTATTTATAGCGAGACTATAGTTTTGAGGGCTTTGCCCTCTTCATCAGTCTATTAGAATTGATTCACAGAATTAATGTATGAATGGAAAAGTATATAAAATTTATAATTCCAGCAGAAGACACACTCTTTTATTGTCTCCTTCAATATATAAAAATTCTGCTACCCTCGGCACAAAAACTTTTAATTTAAATATAAAGTTTTTATTTAAATAGGCCAAACGTTTCGTTGCTGGTTCGCAACTTCTTCAGTGGATCATTTTCATTTAGTAAACTTATCTGTCTGGGGTTTTGACTAAGAGAAAAACCATTTTCAGAAGATACTGTTTGAAAATGGTTTTTCTCTTAGTCAAACTCCCAGGCAGATAAGTTTAATAAATGAAAATGAGCCACTGAAGAAGTTGCGAACCAGCAACGAAACGTTTGGCCTATTTAAATGAAAACTTTGTATTTAATTTAAAGTCAAGTCCAATTCCCTACGATTCCTTTAATTATTAATCATGGACACGAATAATGAAATATTCCATTTATTTTTCAAAAAATAAACACTCAAATTTTTGTATTAAATATATAATTGAATGTCTCATACTGCAAATTTTTTTCAGTTAAAACTGAATTTTTACTTTTCGATTCTGACTGAATCGAGTGAAAATTTCTATCTTTACTTATATATGCATGCCGGAGGGAAATTGTCTAATTGACCGGAAAGCAAGTATAATAAGATCTTTGATTTGATCTTAATAATTTATAGGTAGGTGTTAAATGAAAAGTTTATTTTTAAGCAGTTTTTTTAATTTTAAAAGATGTTTTTTTTTTAATTTATCCAAATATTTCGGAAATTTTGTACAATATTTCTACTTCAGTGGACCCAAAACTCACCGTATTTGTAGAGTCTTCAAATTTCAAACACAGGGCCACAGAGATATTTCATTTCGTCATTATTAATTCTGCCATCAAAAAACTATACCAATAACAATTTTTTTAAATTTATTTTTGATGCTTTGAGAGACAAGTCAATTAGCACTTTGGTAGTTTTTTGAGGGCACAATTAAAAATGACGAAATGAAATGTCTCTGTGGCCAATTTGAAGACTGAGCAAATACGGTGATTTTTGGGTGAGGTCCAGTGAAGAAGGAATTTTGTACAAAATTTCAGAAATATTTGGGTAAATTAAAAAAAAACATCATTTAAAATTAAAAAACTGCTGAAAAATAAGCCTTTCATTTAAGGTAGTTGTTTCGCGACAATACTAGCAAAAAGTTAATGCTAGAGTATATAGAACAGACAATAAGGATTCATAATTCATAACCCCAAAACTTTTTGCTTTTTATGTACCACTACTAGCCAATCCCGTGCTCGTTTGAGAAATCTGGCAACATTGTCCGAGCTTGAATATTTTTATCATAGAAATGTCAGATAAAGTACATTAACATATAAAGATCGATTTATAAAACAAAAAGTTCTTGATAAGCAATTGAAAGCTGTTGCGACAATGGCTGAAGCGAAAAGACGTCAAAAAAAGTACTAAAGTTAATCCACTTTTTAGGTTAAATATATACGTTGTTGACAGCTTGTTTTTATTGTAAATTTTTCATTATTTATTCATTATTATCTCTGAAACTGTGTTGTAACTATGAATTAATTTTCTTAAATTATGTATTAGTTATTGTTTAATGTTGGTTTAGTTATTTATAACAATAGTAAGAAGAGTTTCTTAATTATAATTAAATATGTATGTAAACTTCCCGATATCCAGTATAGTGCAATGTATAAGAGTCTGAAAAACTCTATCTTTGGAATATAATCTCTGTAACTATTGTTCATAAATTTCGTTTTGCCACCAATCGATGCAGAAGTATTTAAATAATAATCTGTCTAAATTTCAAAAAAATCCTAAGAAAACCCATATGATGAAACAACTACCCTAACACCTATAAGAATCCTCAGCATCACCGTGAATTAAGTTAATAATTTATTTTCATAATGATTATATTATTTATATTATAATATTTTGAAATGAAGGGGGTAATTTAAGAATGTGTTTATTTTTAGTAATTTTATTTTAATTATCTGGTTATAATTAGAAATACTTCGAGGGTTTGCAGCACCTCTTCATTAGTGAATACCACTAGCTCACCAATGTGCCAACTTCACCAGTTTAAACAAATAAAAATGAAAACAGCTTGATATAATGTGTCGTTTAATATAATAGTGGTGTAACTCCAATTTTTTAAATTTCATTTTTTTGCTTAATGGTATCACATTTAGTCATATCTTGCATTATAAAGAAGAAACAACTCCAAATATTGCATTAAAATCCCATAAAAGGCACTACTAGTTTACTCACGAAACTAAAAGTGCAGAACTAAAACTCCAGAAAAAAAAGTTTAAGGTAGTTGTTTTACTATATGGGTTTTCTTAGGATTTTTTTGAAATTTAGAGAGATTATTATTTAAATACTTCTGCATCGATTGGTGGCAAAACGAAATTTAGGAACAATATAGTTCCGGAGATATTAAATTTCAAAAATCGAGTTTTTCAGGCTCATTAACATTGAACTATACGGGATATCGGAAAATTCACATAATATTTAATTATAATTAAGAAACCATTCTTACCATTTTTATAAAAAACTAAACCAACATAAAACAATAACCAATACATATTTTAAGACAATTCTAATTCATAGTTACAGCACAGTTTCTGAGATAATAATGAATAAATAATGAAAAATGTATAAAAAAATTTACACTAAAAACAATTTGGCAACAGCGCATTTATTTAACCAACGAAAGATATATAAAGAGCGCATACGCTAGATTTTTTCAAAATTATAATTTTCATAAGGTGTAACGTAGGCGTTGATTACATTTGTTGAAAAATAACAAAACGATTTTTATAGAAATTTTTTAACTTTTAAAATGTATTTTATCTGTCATTTTAATATAAAAATATTCAATTTCTTACAATGGTGCCAGATTTGTCAAACGAGCACGGGATTGGCTAGAATCGTTACATAAACAGCAAAAAGTTTTGGGCTTTTGAATTATGAATCCTTATTGTCTGTTCTATATACTCTAGCATTAACTTTTTGCTAGTATTGTCGCGAAACAACTACCTTATGTTCATTTATTTAATTAGTTTTAGCTTTATTTTGTACGTTACAACAAATAAAATCTTTGATTTGTACTAAACAATAAAAAATAATAAACACTGAATGAATACTTGTCTTTATTTCCCTCCTATACATCAATTTGCAAAAAGCTCGATATCTCCGAATTCACTTTCATGGAGTTACACCACTATTAAAATATACAACACATATATAGTAATAATCTGATATATAGATAGTAAGCTTTTAAACACATCAAGTAACAACATTTATGCAGTTTTACATTAATATTATCGTATATAAGTAAAAAAAAAAAAAAAAATATTATTTTGATATATTTACCAAACACTTAAAAAGCGATCGCCTTTAGCAGACGAGATGAAATAACTCCTATCATCCGGACCAGCTGATTTTAACAAAATCATTTGGGAAATTTCACTTGCATGTCCTGTAAATGTTTTTAATAATTCCATGTTTGATCTTTCCCATAACGAAATAGAGAGATGTCCACACAAAAGCCATTCGCCTTTGTTAGCAACAAGTATAGACGTAATATTTTGAGGGGCTGCACATTTCCAATGGCTAAAAAAAATAATATTTATATTATAGGAGAGAATCTTTGTTCCTTTAGAATTAAGGCATTGCAAGGATGCCAAATATTAAGTCTAGACCTCTTTAAATGGAAATTTGAAATTTTTGAAAAATACTTGCTTTAAGAAATTAATATAAAGCAACTTTAATCAAATGAGTATTTTGAAAATAGACAATGATATAGATCAGCGCCAGGGCCGAATTAAGCCATGTAGAGGGCCCTAGGCAATGCAAGTATCGGGGCCCCTTTCCCCTTATGTAGGTTTGTCTCTAGGGTAGGTAAGTAGCATTTAAACCTTATAACAACACCAAATTTTAATATCTCGGTTCAATTGAATGTATGTCATTTATTAAAACAAAAATTTTTAAAAATAGACCTAAAACCTTTGTAAAATGAAAACGAGAGCATCAAATTAAAAATAATTTTTAAGAAAAAAATAAAACCGACTTCAAAAAAATTAAATGCAACAAATAAAATACACTAAAAGGTATAAAATAATTATTAACTTATTTAGTTACAACTAAACGACGAAATATTAACATGAAATTACTTTTTGAAGTCGGTGCCAAACAAACTATACCTATAAGCGAGCGTACTAAGTAAGATCCGTCGAGTGCGATTCATAAAAGGTATATGTTTGGCACCAACTTCAAAAAGTAATTTCATGTTAATATTTCGTCGTTTAGTTGTAACTAAATAAGATAATAATTATTTTATACCTTTTAGTGTATTTTATTTGTTGCATTTAATTTTTTGAAGTCGGTTTTTATTTTTTCTTAAAAATTATTTTTATTTTTCTCTTTTTAGTGATATTATTAATAGTGATGATATTATCACAACTTGACCAAATTAATATGACACCATCCCTAAGACACCCCCTTTCGGATAAAAAAAGAACCATCGAAATCGGTTCATAAACAAAGAGGTTAGGTCTAAACAAACCTAATAAAAAAGGTCTAATACCTATGAAAAAAAACGAAAAAAAAAATGGGACCAATCGGAAGCTAGACTGGACCCAATGCAAAAAAAAATTTCAAAATCGGTTGACAATTGGCGGAGATATGAGGTAACATAGGCACAAAAAAAAAAAAAAAAAAAATTCAGTCGAATAGAGAACCTCCTCCTTTTTTGAAGTCGGTTAAAAACTATGACTTATTTTCCTCACGGGTTGTGGGTCCATAAGCGGCACGGGGCCCATAGGCCTATATTGCCTGTTGGATAATCCGGCCCTGATGAGCGTTGGAAAATACATGGCACGCGTGCCAAACATGGCATTTGAACGGTATCCAAAAAATTATATATAAAAAAAAAACAAGTTGGCCTTGCATTCATTAATATTTCAAACCGACTTTGAAAAAAAGGAGGAGGTTATCAATTCAACAGAATGTCTGTTGTTTGTTCATTTATTTCTCTTTACCATGTGGACCGATTTGGATGATTTTTTTTGCATTGGGTTCAGTCTCGTACCCGATTGGTCCTGTTTTTTTTTCATATATTAAGATTTTTCATTGAAATTTAATGTAACTGTTGATATAAACAATCTCTGTAAAAAATTTGTAAATGTGCGGAAACATATCCAACAATTGGAATGTTATCGATTATCACTAGGGCACGGATTTCGCCCTATTTACCTTTTTTTATTTATGGCTTAAAATTTAGGTCAATTAGTGCCTATAATGCCTATTTTGCGTGTTAGTGCCTATTTCATCTATAAATGCCTTTTGTAGTGCCTATTTTAACTAAAATTGGCAATTTTCATTTTTTACGATACATTTTCTAAATTTAAAAGTTTTTTTGAATTATTAAGAAAATATTACGAAAAAATTATTAAGTCGGTAAACCTGGATCCAAGCAGCTATATATAAAATGCTGACCATATGGATGGAATTCAAAAAGTACATTTGAAATTTATTTTTTTAAATGTTGTTCTGTAATTCTATTTATTTATTAATTTAGGTCATAGAAACAATCAATCAAGATGATGCTTTATCTATAAGGGAGGCTAAGAATGCTTTATCTTCTATTACTCTTGAGGCTGATTTAGCATATTTAAAGTGTAATTTTAACAACTATCAGTAACTATTACAGCACTAGAAGCAAGAAATCTCTCTTTTGATAGAGTCCATATAAATATTCCAGAGATTTCAAGAAAATATCAAAAAAGCTGGTCCTATTGCCTTCAATTCAATCAAAAAATGGACAAAATACTGAAGCGGAATCCTGGTTGGACAATAATGGAAAGAATAGCCAGGAATTTAGGAGGATATAGTAGTGCAAAAGAGGAAAATTTAACACCATGCGAAATGGCTTATTTGAAATTAAGTGCCTATTTTTACTTAAAATGCCTTTTTAAGTGCCTATTTTAGTTATTTTTAGTGCTTAGTTGCCTGCCTATTTTAAAGATTTTTAGGGCCTATAAATCCGAGCCCTAATTATCACATGATGGAAATCTATATTATAGATTGTCTATTTTCAATATATTTCTTTGATTATAATTGCTTTATTATAATCCTTTTTAAAGCAACTATTTTTTCAAAAATTCAATTTCCATTAATAAACGGAGAATATCTGCTGAAACGTGTTTAATTTTTAATATACGTTTCTAGATTGTCTAATAAATTATTTGTATTCATCACAATAAACAATAGGGTGCTCCTTATTTTGGATATTTTCGAATATTTACGCGGACAGGGGCTCATATGGTTCTAAATAAATAAAAAAATATTCCCCAAGTTTCAAGTCTCTATCTCAATTTTAACCTGTGCCGCAAAGCGATACAAGTTTGGGGTATTTGGCATTGATATATTAATTTTTTATTCCAGCCAAAGTAATGGTTCAAAAAAATTGAAATTCTGTAGACTTTATCCTTATAATAGTAGCTATCCTTCAGAATTTTTACAGATTTTCAGCTATTACAATTTTGGAGTTACATCTAGATAAAATACTGCTATATTTTAGTATTAGTAAGTTATAGACTCCAAAATTATAATAGCTTAAAATCTGTAAAAATTCCGAGGGATAGCTACTATTATAAGGGTATAATCTAGAGTTTCAAATTTTTTGAACAATTACTTTGGGCCGAATAAAAAATTGATCGTTCAATGCAAAAAAACCCCATGTTATTTAGATGGGAAACTTAATCGCTGTGTAGCACTAGGTTAAAATTGAGATAAAGGCTTGAAACTTGGGGGATATTTTTTTATTTATTTTGAACCATATAAGCCTCTGTCCGCGTAGATATTCGAAAATATCCAAAATAAGCACCCTAATAAACAATAAATATTTTTTTTTCAATACATCTGCTTTTTTGTTAAATTGTAAAATAGCAGCTACAACAGTGTCAATGACTGTACTAAATGTCCTTTACAAAAATGAGATTCAAGTTTGCCATACCTTTTGTATTTAATGTTCTTTGAGCCAATAGCCCAGGTGTAAATCTTGTTGTCTTGTGTACATGTAATAATTTCGCCATTTTCGGGTTCATAAGTTAAGGCAGTAATTGCGTTGCCCACTGTTTCATCTGTACTCAAATCACTGACAATTGTTCCGGTGGAGAGACTAAAGATTACCAGTTTTCCAGAACCCAGTCCAATTGCTAAAGCATTATATTCCTGTGATAATGAAGTTCGTCGTTTTTTCGATTTTGGTGTGGTCTATATTAAAAAAATAAATAAAAAGTATTTAGATTAAAATAGATGTTATTGAATATAGGGAACAAAGATAAAAGTAAATAATTATTTTAAGAGATATTAATTTACTAT
Organism: Forficula auricularia; assembly: GCA_024734495.1. Taxonomy (NCBI): domain Eukaryota; kingdom Metazoa; phylum Arthropoda; class Insecta; order Dermaptera; family Forficulidae; genus Forficula; species Forficula auricularia. The sequence continues at coordinate 1,391,533 of JALMQS010000058.1, forward strand.
GAGTTAGGTTTTCTAGGTCACTTGTTTAAAATGAAACAAGTGACCTAGAAAACCTAACTCTTAGTAAATTAATATCTCATAAAATATTTATTTACTTTTATTAAATATGTTTCACCTCGTACCAGCACCACAATCTCTATTAATTATACCGGCTGAGTTTTTATCTTGAGACAGTCTTATAATTCAAAAACAGTGAATTATATGGAAAAAAGATTCAAATAAAAGTTTGTTTATATCGAGGGGGAAACTAAACTACGCTATTGTTTGTCGGCGTAGAACAAGCTTTCAAGGGTATTTCAATGTCAAGTTCTGTTTTTTAAATGGAACCCTATATTTTTCTATACGTCTACTTAATCTACAAAAAAATCCGAACAACTTTCATAAGAACTATTTTTTATACGACCTCAAAAAAACAAAATAGATGGATCAATTAGATCTCAAAGAAAAAATCTTAATAATTATACAATTAATTATTCCAGCGCCTCCCAATCGATCGCAGGCCCCAAAGATCGAAAATAATTTTCTCTTCACCCGGGGCGCGACCACAACGAGGCCGTGTAAAGACAATTAATAACAAATTCAAATTTAGGGAACGAAGAAAAGATTATTTTTATTACAGACAAAAGGATCAGCCGGGGCTCGAACTCGGGATCTTTGCATATGTACTGCAATGCTTTGTCATAAGAGGTTTACCTCCCATATCCACTAAGCTACTGATCCCCGAACCCAAACTAATACCTTTAAAAAAGAAATTCCATAGTTCATATAGACAAAAGGTATTAGTTTGGGTTCGGGGATCAGTAGCTTAGTGGATATGGGAGGTAAACCTCTTATGACAAAGCATTGCAGTACATATGCAAAGATCCCGGGTTCGAGCCCCGGCTGATCCTTTTGTCTGTAATAAAAATAATCTTTTCTTCGTTCCCTAAATTTGAACTTAATAATTATGTTTAACAATTATTTAACTTAATTATCAGGGAGGTCAGATAGGCTAGGGGCTAGCACAACAGCCTGCTAACCAAGTGGACCCGGGTTCGAATCCGACTAAAATCTGACCCCGGGAGTAAAGACAAATTTGGAAAAATAAATGGTATCGTAAATTGGCTTATGGCTAGAAAGGCCGAAAAGCCAAAAAAAAAACAACTTAATTATCAAATAATAATGATTAAATAAATAATTTAATAATAATGATCAAATATTTAATTATTAAATAAATAATTTCTTGATTAGTTTTTGAGAATTTTTATTTTAATATATAACTAAATATAACTAAACTTCTTGAGGATACAAAATTTTTTTTACCATCTTTAAATTGTTCCAAGGTATGACATATGTTGTTGATTTTAAGTTGTTGTTTGTGTGATAATAAATTTTCATTGTATAAAAAATGTGTAATGATGAAATGTTTTAGGCTGATGATGACATAATAGAAAATGTCGAAACGTTCCTGGTAACAATAAAATAAAATAAAGAAAAATAAATGATAAAAATGTGTTTTTTGTCAAAAAAGAATAAAACCAACACCTATTTAAATGAGAATTTGTATCCTCAAGAAGTTTAGTTATATTTAGTTATATATTAAATAAATAATTTAATAATTTTTCGACACTGTTCTGAGACATTCCAGAGTGTATTGCAAGTCTTCTGGATGAATTCCAGTTCCAATTTCCTTATTTTGGCCTGTTCCAGTTTCTTCGTAGCCTTTTACATTTCCTGTTTTTTTTTGTCTTTGTTTTTTTAACAGATTATACAACACAATAAAATGAAACTTGGGAGGGTGTATTTGTTAAAGGAAAACGCTCGGCATTCATTTGAATGACAGCCCCACAACAATTCTTCCACATTCACCGCATATATTAAGACCATTATAATTATGTCTTCAACAAAAAAAATGCTCCATTTTATAATTAAGGTTTTGTCGTGCTCTAATTAAGTGAATATCAAGTTTTTCTTTATATATTTTTAAAAATAAAATAAAATTTAATAAATATGTTCTGAGGGGACTGGCTTTTTTTAATAAGAAAAAATTACAAAAAGTTAATTTACCTCAGGTTTAATTTAGCACGATAATATTAAAAAAAAGCAAAAATAATGACAATTTCTTTAATTATTGTGCAGACATTACAAATGAAGTATTTTATTTTATTTAAATTTATAAAAATATTTAGATTCAATTTAATTGATCAATGTACAGCTAATGTCAAATGCAATGAAATAAATTCTAGTTAATTTAAATTAGGGGTGGCGAGACGTATTATTTGCATTCATGGAAGGTTCCGAGTCCTACAGGTCGTCGCCCCAAAAACTCTTATATGGTAAAGATGGTAAAAATTATACTATATAAGAAATATTAATTATTTTAAGAAAATGTCAAGTACACGTATGAGTTTCAAATTTAACTCTCATCAGCTCTTAAAGGCAATGTAAAAGAACTAAAATATGAAATTTCGTTTTGATATTCTTTATCAGTTTTTGACTCTGAGCGCTATTCAAAATTCGACTACTCACAAACACACAAAATCTATCAAAATAAAAGAAACCACCGAAATTGCAAATTTTTAATTAGATAACTCATCAGAATAATCGACACAAAGTTCTAGATTCGTGCAGTCAGTCTATTAATCGACTTAAGGTAGTTCTTTCGCGACAATCCACATAAAAAGTTTTAGCCTCCTAACCACTATATACATATGAACGGTGCTAAAATTTTAGGTTATGTTTTTTTAACGTGACTGTACTTCTGATTCATTTCTACAAGTTTTTTTTTTTTTAGGTGCTCAAGCAAAATATCAATCTGTATATAGAAAAAAAAAATTCTCACCAGAGATGAGCTGTCAATTCCAATATTAATTACTTACTATTTTAATTTGATTTTTTTCCATTTAAAATGCATGTAAAATTTTTTTTCTTCAAATTTCTAATTCTCAGTCACATTTCACGATATTGAAAAACGAGTTGTTGTATCTGTTAGGGAGTTAAGATATTCCATGGTCTTCAAAATTGCTTTTGGTTTTTTTTTATGTAGCTCACGCTGTCGAAGTACATTTTTTAAGGAAAATTGTAATTTTTCAACTTTTTAGAACGAACAGCTAAGTATAGAAAAAAAAATTGACATGTATTTAAAGAAAATTTTATCCTCTTCAAAAAAGGTCCTTAGAGCCAAGTTGCTCGGACCAATAATTTATGAGTTACAGCAATTTTTATAACTGATAATTGAATAAAAAATGGCAAATAAAGGAATTTAACTTTTCGATTGACCATCATCACATTTTTGTACATTATGAATTTTTTTATATTTATTCTGATATCTGACTTGTTATAAAAGTAAAAATAACAAATAAATTAATCAAAAAACATCAAAAGTAAAATTGTAATGTGTTTTATGCAATTTTTTAACATTTTTGAAGCATAACAGACAAACATCAATATGAATTATTTTATTTTTGCAAAACAAATGCTAATAAATTATATTTTAAAGAAACTAAAAAACATGCTTCTAAAAAGCACAATATTTTATTATATAATACTTAATCAAAGTGTGGGGCGCAGATACTTTTAATTAATTTCGACAAAGAGCCCCACTCATTTTGATTAAGTATTACATTATTTTGTGCTTTTTAAAAGCATGTTTTTTAGTTTCTTTAAAATATAATTGTTTTTTTTTACTTTTTAGTCTTAATTATTTTTATAAAGAAAAGTTTGCGGAATTTAACAGAATGAAATGTATTTATTTTTATTAATTTTATTTAAATTGAGTAGGTAAACAATTATTTTTATAGAGAAATGTTTGCGGGATTTAACAGAACAAAAGTCACATTGATAGATACATAGATACAAGTGAAGCTAATATAAAACATGTAATAAAAATAGCAAAAAGTTCAATACTATATAAAAAATTAGGGTCTAAGGACCTTTTTTGAAGAGGATAAAATTTCCTTTAAATACATGTCAATTTTATTTCCCTATACTTAGCGGTTCGTTCTAAAAAATAAAAAAATCACAATTTTTCTCAAAAAATGTACTTCTACAGCTCTTACCAGTGAACCTACATAAAAAAAAACCAATAGCAATTTTAAAGAGCATGGAATCCCCTACAAAATACAACAACTTCAATATTGTGAAATATGGCTGAGCATTAGAAATTTGAAAAAAAAAAATTTACATATATTTTAAATGGAAAAAAATCAAATTAAAATAAATTAATAATTTTCTCATTAATATATCAAAGAATAATTAACACATTAACGAGAATTGTTTATAATCGCGCTTTTTAAACAAGATATATTTCGCGAGACTCAGCAGACTCCAATAGCTTCAACCAGCAGTAGTCTCGCGATATATATCTTGTTTAAAAAGCGCGATTATAAACAATTCTCGTTAATATGTTAATTATTCTTTGATATATTAATGAAAAAATTATAAATTTATTTAACTTCATTATTTCAAGTTAGAAATATATAAATTCAGATATTATTTTCACTTAATATTTGACAAAAATCACCTGCTTTCGATTCACGATCGAATCAAATATAGGAAACTTATGACAAATTAAAATAGTAAGTACTTAATGTTAGAATTAAGAGCTCATCTTTGGTGAGAATTTTTTTTCTATAGATCAGATTGATATTATGCTTGAGCACCTAAAAGAAAAACTTTTGCAGAAATGAATCACCTTAATATATATAGTAAAAAATTTCAGACATAAGATTATAAAAATGGTTTTATATATACGTAGATACATTTTACGTTTGCAATCCCGAATCGAAGGATGTAGCCAATAAATTTTTCCACCTTTCCCTAAATGTAACGGTAAGTAGGATTCGTAAAATTAAAAAAAAAAACTAATTAAAGGAATCGTAGGGAGTCGGACATGACTTCAAATTAAATACAAGTTTTCATTTAAATGGCCAAACGTTTTGTTGATGTTTTGCAACCTCTTCAGTGGCTCATTTATCAAACTTATTTGTCTGGAGTTTTAACTAAGAGAAAAACCATTTTCAAACAGTATCCTTACAATTCATATAAATAAATAAAAAATTCCTTTGTTCAATTTGATCTTTTTAATTATTTTGACAGGAAACAATTACATTGTTTTAAAAAGTTTGTTTGATGAAATTGAATGAATTGTAAGGATACTGTTTGAAAATGGTTTTTCTCTCAGTTAAAACTCAAGACAAATAAGTTTAATAAATGAGCCACTGAAGAAGTTGCAAACCAGCAACGAAAAGTTTGGCCTATTTAAATAAAAAACTTTGTATTTAATTTAAAGTCATGTCCAACTCCCTACGATTCCATTAATTAATCATAGACACGAATAATGAAATAAAACTATAAAAATTATAAATATCAAATAAAATATTTGCCGGAAAAACCTTAAATATTAAATTACGTCTCAATCTCGTTTCTATTTTTGAGTAATTGTGTTTAAAAACAGACAGACAAGAATAATGTATTTTTTTAATAGTTTTTGGTCTCTAGAAACCTCAAATGTGAATGTTTATTGAAAACTATATATTCACTCTTTAAAAGCTATGCTATACATCCAGCTGGAAAAAAAAGTAAAGTTTTGTTGATTTTATTGAAATTAAGACTTCAAAAATAATACTTACTATATAACAAGTAAAATTAATAGCTAATGAATATATGAGTAAAATAATTTTAAACCTTACGATTTTTCATGGTTATGTTGTTTTTTAATTCTAAACCCATTCAAAAACATCTGATCATTTTCACTTTCATTTATGATAACAATTTGCAGGTCAATAATTAATTTTACCTGATTAAAGCTCAAATAAAATGCTAATCAATTAATAATTACTTGCCTTTAATAAATAAATAAATCTAAGAATATAAATATTACCTGTGGTGAGGTTAATGAAATCCAATGAATACAACTGCATGGCGAAGATAAATGTAAGTTCGGGGTATATTCATGTTTTAATGCACCGGTGCCAGTATCCCATATTTTGATTTTTCCATCAGCACCACAATTGGCAAAATATTGTTCATTTGGATTAAATGCAGAACATTCTTGACACGCCATGTTTTGCTATTAAGCACGTGCACTTTTGGTCAATAAGAAATAGTTAAAATAAAATAATTGTACTAATAAAAAAAGATGAAATAAAAAGACATATTAATGTGGTTTATTTAAATATCAAAAAAATATAGATGTCATATATCTTTTAATTTTAAATAGATTAATATTAGCTTATGTCTGGCGGCTTTTATATTTTAATTAAAATAACGTGGAAAGAAAAGGCAGTGAAAATATCTAAAGAAATTCAGGTTTCATGAAATCTTTGTTCGTGACTTCAGCGCCATCTGGTGAGAGATGTGCGCCGCGGGATATTTGAAAGAGCAATCTATTATTAAAATTATTTGAAATTCTTATTATTATTTAAAATTATTAGATTTAAGATTATTTAAAATTCATATACAGGGTGTTTCATAATTAAATGTCAATGTTGAAGGGGGTTAATCTGTGCATGATTTTAAGACAAAAAGTTCTTATAAACATTTGTCCCTTTTTGCTTGATTTTTTATATAGATTTTTTCTTTTCATCATCATAAGACTAAACAGACCTCAAGACAGCTTCCGACTTAAATAATATTACAACTGTATTTTTTTATACTAATTTTTTTAATTTCTCTAACAATTTTATTCGTTTTTATAATGATGAATTTTAATAAAATATGAGCAACTGTCTCCCTTTAGAAAATAAAAGCTTACTATGATAAACAGTATAAAATTGTTATTTCTAGAATAGAAATGATATATTCTTAATTTAATGGAAAAAATAATATAGTTTTTAAATTTATTATGACAAAACAATAAATTTTAAAAAGAATAATCTGATAATATTTTCTTATTGTGATCTCTATACTCTATATAAATCTATATATTGGTTCCGGATATAAATATATTATGTTTGCTAATGCATCAAAAATATATTATGCGCATTTGAAATGAGAGTCGAATGATGCTGATAGACTAATCTGTCCAAAAACGGGGCCAAGTTCGGTACAAACGACTTCACCGACAAAAGAGTTGAGATCTAAACGCCGGGTACCAAGTTCCATAGCAGTTGCTTAAATCATATAGCTATATAGGAATGTATAATCTTCTTCAATTGATTTAAAATAAAATTGGTTACGTTCTTTGATATTAAATTTATAACTTGGCAAATTAAATATATATATATTTTTTTTAATGCAATCGAATGCAAGAAGGGGCGTACCAGTAAAGATGCAGCTCCTATGTATCTCGAAAGGCCCTTGCATTACCGAAGAGAATGGAAAGTTGATTAAGTGAGAGGGTGTAGACGTAGGTGTTTATGCACTCGGGTTTTGAAGGTTTGAAGATTATAAGTGCTGGGAAAGTTAGAGGCTGGGAGAGAGTTCCAATTCCTTGAAGTCATGAGGATATACGTATTGGCGAATTAAGTGGTCCGGCACTTTTCTAATTTGACAACGAAATAGTGTTGGAAGTCGGCAAAACGCGTTCTACACGCAAAGCATACTTTGGGGGGGGGGGGGGGGGGGATTATTGATTTTATCTCATCAGAGCACCTGCCGTGATAGTATATCTATAGAAAAGGGAAAGGTCATGGACTGCCTTGCAGAAATCGTAAATCAATAATATTGATCGAAACGTCATAGTTTGTATTATTTGTATATTCAACAATTCAAATTGTTATCCTATCTTCAATTTACCCAAATTTACGAGCTCTATTTACGAAGATAACTCTGATGTTTCAGATTCTGATTAAAAATAATTAATATTGTTCAAATTCTTAATCTATATATTGATCAACTTTGGTTATCTGATTTCTATTTTTAAAAAGGTAAAGATTAGTTTTGGCTCAAACAAAGCTGAAGGTCTGAGTGATGTTATGTTTTCTCACCGCCAGGTTCGCTATCATCAATGTTCCCCCACCAGTGGCGCACCATTACCCCTTGTCGCGCTGAACTAATGAATGTCAACTTGGCGCTAAATCATTATTTTTATATATATTATAATAAAAGAGAGCGGGAATTAAAATCGCTCATTTGAAAATATATAGTTCATATAAAAGGAGTCTCATTAAACATACTTTTTCAATTGACACTGTTTTTATATAGCAATACTTTTGGCTGAACCGAAAATCAGATGCCCTCATTTTTTTTCTTCACTGAAATACAAGAGTCTAAGGTGCTTTTTTCACTATTATTTTTATCCGACGATTGGCTGTTCAGTTTTTAATGTATGTTTGATTAGGAAAAAATGCGAGCCTCAAAAACACCCCGCCCGACGATTGGCGGTTCGGTTTTCAATGTGTGTTTGATTAGAAAAAAAAAATGGGAGTCCAAAACACACCCCGTCGGGACTTAACATTCTGAGGTTCTCGGTTAATATATGTTCAGTTCTATTAGGTGGTTTGATTTAATTAAAATATTGTAAATAATATTAATAAATTCAAATTTAGGGAACGAAGAAAAGGTTATTTTTATTACAGACAAAAGGATCGGCCGGGGCTCGAACCCGGGATCTTCGCATTTGTACTGCAATGTTTTGTCATAAGAGGTTTACCTTTTATATCCACTAATCTACTGATCCCCGAACCCAAACTAATACCTTTTGTCTATATGAATTATGGAATTTCTTTTTTAATCCTCTCCTCGTTCATTTTTCGCAGCGTAGGCCTTGATTCATTAATTAAACAATTAATTATTTCAGCGCCTCCCAAACGATCGCAGACCCCAAAGATCGAAAATAATTTTCTCTTCACCCGGGGCGCGACCACAACGAGGCCGTATAAAGACAATTAATAACAAATTCAAATTTAGGGAACGAAGAAAAGATTATTTTTATTACAGACAAAAGGATCAGCCGAGGCTCGAATCCGGGATCTTTGCATATGTACTGCAATGCTTTGTCATAAGAGGTTTACCTCCTATATCCACTATTAATAATATTTATTATATTATTATAATATTAATAATTACATTATTATTGATCTACTGCACTTTTAATTAAAAACCGATAATTATATTTTTAAATCCCCGGGTCAATATTCGTTGAGTGCTGCTCCCTGGGAGCGGTCAAATAACTAAGATAGGGGAGGAAGGAGTTAGTAGTAGTAGTAGTAGTAGTAGGTTTTGATTGGCCTCCACCCTTTCGGGAATTTAGCCACGAGTTTTGCTATTTATTTATCTACAATGCAGCCAACTTAGATTTTTATATTATTTTCTTCCGCAAAGATAAATAGCGCGTAATTCAATTGAATTTTATTCTTTTTTAGTATCTCAATTAAATTTTCATTAATGTTTAACTCCTCTTGTTTAAAAATATCCTTTATCTTTTGTTGGGAATCCTTATATTTTGGGCAATCGTGAATTAAATGGTCCATATCTACAATCCTTAACTCACAATCACAAGGTTTAAGGGGGTCCAAATTCATGCGTATCATATTGATTGGTAACAGGTTGTGGTTAGTCCTTAGTCTAGATATTGTAGTAATTTGTTTTCTTGAATAATTTTCTTTATAGAACCATGGTTTTATGGTGATTTGGGGTTGTATTTTGAACAGGTGTTGTCCTTTATGTTCTTGTGTTTCCTCCCAATAACATTGCCACCGTTCTATCATGTAGTTTTTAGCTATTACTTTTAAATCGTTTGGATCCGTCTTTTCTACGTTGGTATTGTCTAATTTCTCAGATAATTTTGCCAAAGAGTCTGCCATTTCATTACCTTGAATTTTGCTATGAGCCGGGATCCAAACTAACTGTACTTTTTTGTTTTGTGCGCGTAATTTACTAATTTGTTCTATTGATTTCCAAATTAATATATTAGATTTTCTTTCTCTTGTTAATGTTTGAATATTCTTTAAAGAACTTAATGAGTCACTCAAAATTAAAAATTGACTCCCATTTAATTTTTCAATATACTTAGTTGCTTTGTAGATGGCTTTTGCCTCTGCCGAAAGTATAGAGGCTTGATTACATAATTTATATATGCCGCACTTTTTAATACTAGGAATGTAAAACGCGCATCCCGTATTTTCACTTGATTTGCTTCCATCTGTATATATTTTGATGTAATTTGACCATTTCCCATTTATATATTCTTCTGTTAAATGTTTTCTAAGAGCAGGAAATTTTTTAATGGCATAATCTTCCGCTAAATGGGTGTCTACGAGAGGTTTTTGATATAAAGAGTAATAGGGACTTTCAAATATTGCTAGTACTATTGTCTGCTCAATGTTATTGTGGAATTTTTCGTATCTTAGATGACTGTTCATAAGGGGAGGAGAGTTTGTGTTTCTTGGTTGGTTAATTACTATGCTGTATAATTTTGTTATATTCTTACTAATAAGATTATCTTTCACTGCCATATTTTTAATATAATAGCAATCCGCCAAATATTGTCTGCGCATCTCTAGTGGAGGCTCTCCGCACTCCACCAGGAGTGCGTTTGTTGGCGTAGATGTCCTTGCACCAATTGCTGATCTGAGTGCTACGTATTGAAGGGTGTCAAGTTTTTTTAGAAGTTCTCTTGAAGCAGTTGCATACAAGAATGACCCATAATCGATGGTTGATCTTAACAAACCTTTATAAATATTCAGCATGCTCTCTGGATGTGCTCCCCATCTAGTACCAGCTACGCATCTTAATATATTAATGTATTTTTGACATTTTTTTATCAAATACTGAATGTGATCATTCCATTTTAGTTTGTTTTCGATCCACATGCCGAGGAAAAAGTGTTTGTTCTTTATCGGAATAATATTTGAGTTTAGTTTGATCTGAATTTTTAACGGAGAATCTCTAGCAAAAATCATCATTGAAGATTTATTTGGATTAATGTTAATGCCTATTGTTCTGAAATGCCTTTCGAGGTTGTTAATTGCCAGTTGGAGAGTATTTTTTATTTCTGTCGCGGTGGAATCCTTACTGTATATGACGATGTCGTCCGCATATTGTAACAATGAAATAGTCGGTGGTATTGCTAATACGATTTCAGAGGTGTATATAATAAATAACAAAGGGCTCAAAACTGAACCTTGAGGAGTTCCTAAGGAGGTTATTCTGGAGTCTGAATATTTTGTTTTGTATTGTACCTTTATTATTCTGTCCGAAAGAAGGGAATAAATAAATCTTACAGTCATCCCGGGTATACCGAGTTTTAATAATTTTTGACAAAGAATGCTGGGGATTACGTTGTCATAAGCTTCCTGAAGATCAAGGAATATGGCTGCGGTTTGTTTGTTTTCTCTTAATTTTGCTTCTATATCGGTTGTTAATAGTGTTAAGTTGTCTATTGTAGATTTTGACTTGCGGAACCCAAATTGGAAAGTAGGAATTAATTGTTTATTTTCTATATAGTGTTCGATTCTGTTTCTTAAAATTTTTTCCATGGTTTTTAAAAGAGTTGAAGTTAAAGCAATTGGTCTATAAGATTCTGCCATTTTGGGGTTTTTACCAGGTTTTAGAATTGGAACTATCGTTGTTTCTTTCCATTCGGGAGGTATGGAATTCTTTTGGTAAATATCATTTAGTATATCCGAAAGAACGTCTATTGCTTTTTCTGGTATATTTTTTAGAAGTTGAGGGGGAATTTTGTCGGGGCCAGGTGCGGTATTTTTATGATTCTTGAGGGCTTGTCTCACTTCTTCATTAGTAATTGGGTCAGAGATAAAATTTTCATTGGAATTTTCTATTTGAATATCTTTTTGATCTGGACATATGTATGGTGGAGCTATTTTTTCAGCGATTTGTTCTAATAAAGTTTCAGTTATGTTTGGGTTTTCTAAATCACTGTGTGTGTATGCTTTTTTAAGTGCTTTAATTCTTTTCCAGATATCTGTAATAGGCGTGTCTGGGTTGAATGATTCCGTGTATTTTTCCCAGCTTTCTTTTTTTTTCGTTTAAATAATTTTTGAGTAATTTTATTTATTCTATTATATTCTTGAAAATTTTCCAAAGAAGGTTGTTTCCTAAATTTATTAAATACTTTAGTTCTGATAATTTTTTGTTCTTGGCATTCACTATCCCACCAAAACGTGATATTTTCAAATGGAATGATTTTCGAAGAAGGAATTGAAAGATTTGCAGCGTTCTTAATTGTACTTGTGAATTTGGAATATTTTGAAACTGGATCATTATACGTATGCTGAATTTCTGAAATTGATAAATTTATATGCGATTGGAATTTTTCCCAATCAGCTTTAGCTAGCCTCCACGGAGAACGGGGAAGCTTTTTTTCAGTTGATGAAGAATTTAGAGATATTTGAATTAGAATCGGAAAATGGTCACTGCCTATGGATGTATTCAGAATTTGCCAGTTTATTTTTGGTAATAGTATAGGAGAGCAGAAAGTGAGATCTATCGCAGTAGGGGAACAATGTGGTTTATAAAATGTTGGAGAGCCGTCATTTAGTATTGAAACTGAGTTTTCCACTATTGATTCATACAATTCATTCCCATGTCGATCGGAGGGCTGGTTACCCCAAGCAGGATGGTGAGAGTTGAAATCACCAGAAATAATAAATGGGGAGGGTATTTGTTTAAACAGATCGCTCCACTCTGTTCTTGCAATTTGTACTAATGGGGGCTTATATACACTAACTATTGATGTTACAAACTTCTCTATCTCAATGCGGACTGCAGTAATATTACAGCCTGAAAAAATATTGTTAACTATTAAATTTAAATTTTGAAAATGTATGCTATTTTTTATTAGAATGGCAACACCTCCTCCAATAGAGAAGGTTCTGTCTTGACGGGTGCACAAATATCCTCTTATACGGAAATGTTGATGGGGCCAAAGCCAGGTCTCAGATACAGAAATAATGTCTATGTTATTAGCCATTACTAATTGTTCTATTGATTCTTTATTCTTCCATAAAGATCTTGCGTTAATCTGTAAAAGGGAGGAAGGAGTTGGCAGAGTCAGAGAGTATGGTAGAGTGGCAGAGTGGGAGAACCGTTTTGACAACGGAATTGGCGCTTGAAATAACAGACCTTCAGCTTTGCTTTTACCTTAGTTTTTATTGTGACTATGAACTTTTTACTATCTAAAATTTTTTAATGAGTATTTTAAAGCATGAAAAATTTATTAATAAGTCGACTGATTTTTTTTATCAATTACTGCTAAATTTAAAAACTTTCTATTGATTTTTCAGATTCGATCTGGCAACCCTGGTTTAGTCCTTTTGAAAACATTGAAACATAGAAAAATATATAAAAACGTTTATATTTATTATTCTCATAAATAAAATTGTTCAAAAATTTAATCGAAAAGCTGAATTTTGTTTAGATCTCTAGATAAAAAAAATAACCCCACTTCTACTTTTAGCTATCTGGCAACACTGTCGATCTTATCTTGTTTTCTTTTTTCATTAAATCTGTCAAATTCTAAGAAAAATTACATAATAATGTGTTTGGCGCTTAATTTATGATATTATTTAACCGTTAATTATGTGCAAATAAATTTATCTGACTAAATTGTTATAAATATCAAATATTTTATAGCGAGTACCATTTTATCTTGCAGCTTTTTTTACTTTATTTAAACAACTTTTCTTTTAAAATACATTTTTATTTTAAATAAAAAAGTTAATTTTATTTTAAATATAATAATGACGAATGATAGAGGTGCTTTAATTGTATTTGAAGGTTGCGATAGGGCAGGCAAGTCTACACAAAGTAAAAGATTATTCGAGAATTTAAATAAAATGAATATTCAAGCTGCATCATTCATTTTTCCTGGTAAGATCATATGGGATTTGAGAGACCACTCTATTGCTTGCCTTTGGCCTCATTCTAAGGCTGTAAGGTAAATGTACTAAATTCTGACACTATAAGAGCTAATACCACTTGAACGTACGACAAAATATATATAATCATGTAAAAATGTGATAATTTTTTAAATACTTTAAAATTGAAAGTTATAATTTCATTTTGTTTAAGTTTTACCCATATACTTTCATGGAATGACCATATCTCAACCACTGCTAAAGCTGCAGCGCGCAAGCTTGGTCTCCTATTTAGGTCTAGACGCTGTTATACTGTATAAGGCTCAAATTCTTCCCTGTCTCGAATATGGCTCTCATCTGTGGAGGGGTGCCTCCAAACATTCTCTTGCTACACTGGATGCAATTCAGTAGGAGACCCGGCTCTAACCAACTCACTCGATTCCCTGGCTCACCGAAGAACCGTTTCTGCCCTTTCCCTGTACTACAGATACTATCACAGTGTCTGTTCAGTCGAGCTGAAATCAATAATCCCCCCTAAAGCCCTCTTTACGAGAAACACGCGGTTTTCAAACGCTCAGCACCCCTTCGTTGTCAAATTGGATAAAAGTCGAACAAACGCTTTCGCCAACTCTTTTATCCCTATGACCTCCAGAGACTGGAACTCGCTCCCTGCCACCATCTTTCCCGCGACTTATAACCTTCAGCTATTTAAGACCCGTCTCCACAGATACCTTCGACCCCCGCCCAACCCATAATAAAATTCTTTCTTCTTCTTTTCACGATGGAAGGGCCAACCCAGGCCTTTAGGGGTTGCACCTTTTTGGTGTAACTCCTTCTCTCATCATTATCACAAAAAAAAAAATATTAAATATAATTAAGTAATGGAGAGGGATTCAGCCAATGGGTAGCCTCTGCTGAATAAAAAACTCCCAATTATGGAAAACGTTTCGGCTTTAATTAAATAATACCATCATCAGTTCCTAAGAGCTGAAAAAAGCGATAGAGCACACATGTAAAAATACACAAAATTCACAAAAAAATCCAAAGTTGTTAATTACAAAATTATATCTTACAGTAATAGCGACACAATTAATTTTATAAATAAATTGTCCGCAGGCAGAGTTGTTATGGATTTTATCATAATATACAAAATTATATGAATTATAAAATGGTACATAAATCTTGGTGTGCTCTCACTCGATATGCGCAACGTCTTTAATTAAAGCCGAAACGTTTTCCATAATTGGGAGTTTTTTATTCAGCAGAGGCTACCCATTGGCTGAATCCCTCTCCATTACTTAATTATATACATATACAGCTATCAAAATTGTATCAAATTATTAAATATATTATAGGTATTGCGCAAAAATCAATTAAATGCATTACATATTTTTGTACCAAATTCTGACATGAAAAATTTCGGTTGGTCTTAGTTCTGACATAGAATGTTTTGTTAGTTTGTTATTATTAAAAAGCATGACTAATTTATTGGAATTAAAACATGTACATATCTACTCTTATTAAACGAGCAAAAATTGTTTATACCTATATATATATATACATATATATATATATATATATTTGTATCATTGTTCTATTTTGAAAA
>JALMQS010000058.1:1406977-1585718 GCA_024734495.1 Forficula auricularia
CTACGTAATTTTTAAGAAAATGGAAAATTTATTTATTCAAAGTATTGGCCATTTGATTCTATACACCTTGCCCATCTTTTCTGGCAATTTATGGATGCCATCCCAAAAAAACGGTTTGTCCTTTGAGCAAAATGGCTTCATTCATCAGCCATTTTCTAACTTCTTCGAAATTGGCAAAGTGCTGCTCTGCAAGCGCGTGTCCCATCGATGCGAAAAGTTGATAGTCGGACAGGGCAAGGTCTGGAAGTACGGCGGGTGCGATAATATCGTCCCACCCAAGCGCTTTCAACGCTTCCTTGACCGGTTTTGCTTTATGAGACGGCGCGTTATCAGTGTTGTAAAATCACTTTACCGTGTCTTCGGGCCCATTCTGGACGTTTTTCGATCAATGCATGGTTCAAATTGATCATTTGTTGTCGGTGTATTGTTTTGAGTTTGGGTTGGGTCTTCATCCAATAACTCCTGTAGTTTCGCAATCTTCAAACTTTTTGGTCTACCAGAACGTTCTTTATCTTGCACATCGAAATCACCACTTTTGAATTTTCGAAACCACACCTCACATGTTTTTAAGGTTAAAGCATGCTCACCGTAAGTTTCTACCAGCAAACGATGACTTTCAGCGGCTTTTTTCTTTTGATTAAATAAGAAAAAGTAATGCGTGCCGCAAATGCACGTTTTCAGGCATGAAACTTGACATTTTCAAAGAGGTATAAATCTATGAAGGTGTTACTTTCGCAAAATATAACATGTATAGCTTTTGAAGCTTGATGTCAGTAGAATAAAATGCATATGTGTCAAATCATAACATTGCATACTTAAGCCTAGCGACATCTGTTAGAAAAACCGGTAATGACTTTCCGGTACACCTGGTATTTCATGGTCTAAGCAAAAAACATATTTGACCCTTGGTGTGTATAGCTTACTTTATCAGTTTATTTCTTTCATAGCACTCCTTCAAATTATACTCTTTTGTCTTTAATTTGAAATTTTTAGTGCATAAAAAAATTTATTTTGCCATTTTTTACTCCATATATTTGCATATTTCACCGTATTCTGAATATTATTTGAATATTTCAGCTTTATGTTGTTACTTTGTTTTTATATTTATATTTAATTATATTAGATTTATGTTGTGTTCTGAATTTATATTTTAAATTTATATAATTGTACTAAGTTTATTTATTGTTTTTTGTATTTATATCTACTTATATTAGATTTATAATCTTGTTCTGAATTTATATTTCAAATTTATATAATTTGTATTAAGTCTATTTATGTTTTTTTTAACCGACTTCAAAAAAGGAGGAGGTTCTCTATTCGATTGAATTTTTTTTTTTTTTTTTTTTTTTTGTGCCTATGTTACCTCATATCTCCGCCAATTGTCAACCGATTTTGAAAATTTTTTTGCATTGGGTCCAGTCTAGCTTCCGATTGGTCCCATTTTTTCGATTTTTTCATAGGTATTAGACCTTTTTTATTAGGTTTGTTTAGGTTTGTTTAGACCTAACCTCTTTGTTTATGAACCGATTTCGATGGTTCTTTTTTTATCCGAAAGGGGGTGTCTTAGGGATGGTGTCATATTAATTTGGTCAAGTTCTGATCATATAATCACTATTAATAACATCACTAAAAAGAGAAAAATAAAAATTTTTAAGAAAAAAATAAAAACCGACTTCAAAAATTAAGTGCAACAAATATAAAAATACACTAAAAGGTATAAAATAATTATTATCTTATTTAGTTACAACTAAACGACGAAATATTAATACGAAATTACTTTTTGAAGTTGGTGCCAAACATATACCTTTTATGAATCGCACTCGACGGATCTTACTTAGTACGTTTGGCGGGTACGCTCGCTTATAGGTATAGTTTGTTTGGCACCGACTTTAAAAAGTAATTTCGTGTTAATATTTCTGTCGTTTAGTTGTAACTAAATAAGATAATAATTATTTTATACCTTTTAGTGTATTTTTATATTTGTTGCACTTAATTTTTTGAAGTCGGTTTTATTTTTTTCTTAAAATTTTTTTATATTTAACTAATAATCTATATTTTTTTTTTTATACCTTTATCATTGGACTTTGTTTTATAATTATAATATGTTTATGTTATCATCTATCTTTTCCTATTGTCTTTGTCATTTATACTTTATTTTTATATTATTTTTTTTCTCATACTTTACTATTTATATACATGTACTTGTGATTTGTGAAAAAGGGTGTGACTGCCCGTTAATAAATAAATAAATAAATAAATTGTTAGCTGCATATTTTGGCAGTTTTTACTGCATAAAAATCCGGTCTCTACTAATAAAGGAATAAACATATTAATATTTCAAATGACTTTGAATAAAGTCTAGCACTGAAACGTTGCCGTATAATTTTTCCATAATTAAATTACGTGATTATTATCGTTGTGATTGGCAACACGCTGTATATTTTAATATTGTTTATTTACATGTAAATTGTAAACATATAATATATATTTTTTTAAATTATAAAATAATTTATAGGAAAGCTTATATTCTAGCTAAACTTATACATAACTAGATCTCGAATCAAAGTTTAGGCCTATTTATAATTAAAAAAATCAAAACCAGATTGTACTGAATGACAGGCAGGCAGGCCTATTGATCAATCAATTGGAGAACTCTTGAATGGACAGGGAATGTACCTACTAAATACTTACCACTAACCAGGTTAGAGTAAATATCAATTAATTCTAGGGTGTGTGTGTACGTCTACAATCCACAGGTTGATTTAAGGACTCATCGGTCATGCCCTTCTAGGGCTGGACATTTAGAAGGAACCATTTACCTACCAGGTGTATGCATATGAAATGAGCCTTTTATGATATACGAGCTGTAGAGGGCGTGGCTTCGGCCCTTCAGGCAGGTGGCCCTGGCGGGTGGCGTCTCGGCATGTGATTATTATGTCTATAATATATATTTGTAATATTTTGCCCCCTCTTTCGCCCCCACGCACTCATTTTGGCTATTGATTTTTACAACATACATTTTATATAGTCTTAAAAACTAGCATTACAAAATTTGATCTATATCGGAGAGAGTATTAATTTTTTGCCCCCACTCACATTTTGGGAGGTTGAAATTATTTTTTAGATATTTGCAAATAAATAATCCAGAGTTTTCTAAAGAGTAAATGTACAAAAAAGGTAAAAATTTCTATAATTTGCCCCCCCCCCACCCGTCGCCAACATACAGTCAATTTTGATAGTTGATTTTTACAGGAATAGTTTCTTAAAATAATAAAGAATTAACTCTACAAAATTTGATCAAGATCGGAGAGGGTTTTAATTTTTGCCCCCACTGACATTTTGAATAGTTGGGAGTCGAATTTCAAAAATCTCTGAAATTAACTTTTTAGATATTTGTATTTAGAATTTTTTACGTAAAAATCAAATAAATAGTCTTATCGTTCTTAATTGAAAATGCATAATTAGTGTAAACACATTGCAATGATATATTGCCCCTTTTGACCCCTTTAAGGGTCGAATTTAAAAAAATCCTGAAATTACTTTTTAGATATTTTAATTTAGTATTTTTATAAGTAAAAAGCAAGTAGATATTTTATCGTCCTCAAGAGATATCTGCATAATCAGTGAAAACACACTTTGCCCCCTTTGACACCCTTAGGGGTCGAATTTCTAAAAATTCTTTTCTAGTGAGCCCCTATGTCATAGAATGTATAGAAAAATATAGGGTTCCATTTAAAAAACAGAACTTGACATTGAAATACCCTTGAAAGCTTGTTCTACGTCGACAAACAATAGCGTAGTTTAGTTTCCCCTCGATATAAACAAACTTTTATTAAAAACTTTTTTCCATATAATGCACTGTTTTTGAATTATAGGACTGTCTCAAGATAAAAAAACTCACCCGGTATATATGTTTCATTTAATATATCTATTTCATTCTCTGCTCTTAAGTTAAAAAATAATTTTCCTTTGTATAAACAGTTGAAATAAAAAAAAAATGTTAGTGGGGCCCCGTAGTTAGAATTTGCTTATGGGCCTAAAAAATCTAGTTACGCCACTGGGTGTTTCACAGTTAAATAATATACATAAATATAAAACACCACAAACCGTTAACCTTTTTTAATTGACAAATGTTTCCCTACAAAATAACATTGCATTCCCTTAGTAGATACTACTTCCGGTCTGCAAAATGTGGTTTATTCAATTTCAATACAATTTCCTTTCTCAAAAGAAAATATACTTTTAATGTTAGTCATTTTTATTTTTGTAATTTTTTATCACCTTAGCGTTTATTGAAATTATTCTTTAACTTTTAAGATATTTAATGTTCTGATTTTCTTCAATTTTAATTTTGCAGATCTTAAGTTAGTTTGGCATCAAAACCAACTTTTTACTTAAGCTCGGAAATAAACAATATTAAAATAAATGTTTTTCCTCGTAGATGGGATGATAGATATAAAAGTGAGTATTGAATGGAAGGTTGTGCAGGGATAAATAAAAAGATGATTTCCAATAAAATATCTAATCCAATGGAAATTTTTCTTTTTTTCAACTTTTGAACCGATGTTTCGGTCGATCTTCCCTCCTTCTTTAGACTCTACAATAATTAAATGGAATTGGCAATCCGTAATATTTTTTTTTATAATAAACTGTTGTAGAAAATTATCTCATCACTACTAAATAAAATGAAAACTGATCTAATTCATTTTAACATTGAAAATTATTTAATTTATTTTAAATACTTGTTCCAATAAGAGTTTTTGTGTTATTAATTTATATACCAGGTGTATGCATATGAAATGAGCCTTTTACGATAGATTGCAATATAGGTTATGTATATTTTGAACGAACCATAACTTTATTATTTTTTCATTGCTTTGGCATCTATCAACAACGTTCAGTGTTGAAAATATGATTTGCACTACAACAACATCAAATTTTTTCGTGTTAAAAATGTCGAATTTTGTGCCTACAGCATATGATATGCGGACAGTATTAATTTTTTGTTAATCATTTAAAGAAAAACGCGGAAGAATCTCAACGAATGCTTGAAGAAGCTTATGGTAGTCATGCTCTGTCATTAGCAACATGCAAAAGATGGTTTCAACGATGACGATGGGATGACGATGACGATGACGATGGGACCAGAAAGGTGTCGTCTATCATGAGCTATTGAAACCTGCTGAAACTGTAAATGCTAAACGCTACCAACAACAATTAATTGATTTGAACCGTGCATTGCAGGAAAAAAGCCCAGAATATCAAAAAAGGCAACATAAAGTGATTTTCCTTCATGACAATGCTTCTTCACATAAAGCAAAAACGGTTCAGGATACGCTGGAAGCACTCAACTGGGAATTGCTACCCCATGCGACTTACTCACCAGACCTGGCTCCTTCCGACTACCACCTGTTTTCGTCGATGGGCCACGCACTTAAAGAGCAGCACTTCAAAACTTACGAAGAAGTCGAGAAATGGGTCAATCAATGATTTTCTTCCAAAGACCACCAGTTTTTTTGGTAGGGGATCCACCAATTGCCAGAAAGGTGGTCAAAATGTGTAGAAGAAAGTGATGGAGAATACTTTGAATAAAATATTTTTTCTTTCCTATTTAAAAAAAGTTTTTTATTTTCATAAAAAAGGCTCATTTCATATGCATACATCTGGTATTTGTAATAAAAAATGGAGTAATAGAAATTCAATACAACACAGTTGGATTTATAAAAAAATATTAATATCTTTTTGAAAGTTTATAATGGGAAAATAAGGACAAGTTAGTTGAATAAAAGATTTCACTGTCGATGGTAACAGAATTGTTTTTATTTTAGGTTAAAAATAAAATAAAATGAGAGAGTCTTCTGTTTTGTAAATAAAATAATTTTTAATTAATTAAAAATTATTTTATTTACAAAACAGAAGACTCTCTCATTTTATTTTATTTTTAACCTAAAATAAGGACAAGTTTTTATGTGTGACTTTTTTATTTATCAGCCAACGTTTAGTCGACTTTGCCGACTTCTTCAGGACTTCTACAATTATAAGAACATTATTAATATCAAGTTACAAAAATACAATTACAATTCCAGTACAAACATGTATTAATAGTTTAGCCACCAAATTAGTCATGCCACACATTCGTCTAAATTTTCTTTTTATCTTCGTTACCATTGAAGACAATCAGAAACACAAATTTCAAAAAACATTTGGCACATTCACATATACAATTTTTCTTTCTTTTCTTTTTATATTAACAATTACATTAGATATAAAACAGAAATAACATAAATAGAATGAGGCAACACTGTTTTTAAAACCAGAATAAAATATTTTTTCTTTTGATCCTTACATAAAGAAATCTCAAATTTAAATAACACTAAAATTATATTATCTTGCATTTGTCCAATTTATTAAAAATATTTGTCAATGACACTGGCTAAGTTATAATTAAAATAAAAAAATACATTAGGAATCTATTTTAATCGGCAACATTTAAGTAATTACATTTATTTTGAAAAATTTTATTTATTTTTTATTTTTATCTTTGTATTTGTTGAGCAAAAAACTAAATAAAATATATGGCTCTTAGATTTTGGATGTCCGTTCTAAAATTCACCGTGTTGTTTAAAGAAATGTGAATCATTTCACTTATTATTCTTTTGAAATATATATATGTATCATTAAATTCGAATTGGTGATTCAAATCAAAATGATGGGCTGTCAGGGCTGTTTTTTCATTTTTTAAAACATTAGACACTTTACAGTCATACATATGTTGGGTTATTCTTTTCTTTAAATATTGCGATGTCTGTCCGATATATGATTTTCCACAAGAACATCCTATTTTATAAACCACATGATAAATAACCGCTGATAAATAAAAAACCACACATAAAATCTTGTCCTTATTTTCCCATTATAAACTTTCAAATTAATAAAAATTATGGTCGGAAATGAAATAATAATATTAATATTGATTCGATAATTTTGCACAGCAGTTTATATACAAATATTATTATATACTAAATTAAATGGGAACGAAGAAAAGATTTTTATATTATAGTCAAAAGGTTCAGCCTGGATTCCAACCTGGGATCTTCGCATGTGCGCTGCGATGCTTTTATAAGAACCTTAGCTCTTATCCTCTCGGCCACTGATCCCCGAACCCAAGCTGATACTTAGTGTCTATATGAATTTGGAATTTCATTTTTATTTAATCTTTTTAATCTCCTCCTCGTTCATTTTTCGCAGCTCTGTAGTTGGCTTGACTAATTAAACTATATCCAAACGCCTCCCTTGGTCAAGCCAACTACAGAGCTGCGAAAAATGAACGAGGAGGAGATTAAAATTCCAAATTCATATAGACATTGGGTATTCTAGCTTGAGTTCGGGGATCGGTGGCCGAGAGGATAAGAGCTGAGGCTTTAATAGAGGCATCGCAGCGCACATGCGAAGATCCCGGGTTCGAATCCCGTCTGATCCTTTTGTCTATAATATACAAATCTTTTCTTCGTTCCCATTTAATTTAATTTATAATTGTCTTTCGACGCGGCCTCATTGTGGTTGCGCCCTGGAGTGAAGAAGAAAATTATTTTCGACCTTTGGGTTCGCGATCGGGTGGGAGGCGTTTGGATATAATTATTATATACAATTTGATTTTTAAAAAATATGATCTACTCAAAGAGTCACGTCATTTCAAAAGTTCTTAAAAGAAAACTATCCAAGAAATATTCTTTTATTGGGATTCATCTTTTCATTTATCTCTGCATTGCATTCTATTCAATCCTCAATTTTAAACAATATTAAGTTTTTATTTTTGACGGAATACCTGATATTTTCTCAACATGTTCGTAAATGATACTCTAATAATTAATTTCTCTTAAATCTAAAAATTATTCATGGAATTAAAATTTTTCTAATATTACCCCCAAACAGAATATGTCATTCGACTGGTGCATTCAACCAGAACTTGGACTTCCAGAGCCTGATGCCGTCTTTTTTCTAGCCTTAAGTGATGAAGAATCAGCAAACAGAAAAAACTTTGGTTCAGAACGATATGAACAACTTGAATTTCAAAAACGCGTACGAGGAATGTATGATAAAGTAAAACAAACATTTACAAATAAAAATTCTAATTGTAAATGGATTGAGATAGATGCAAATCAAGATATTGAAGAGATACAAAAAATCATTTTCAAGGAGACTCTGCAAATAATTAATAAAATAAAAAACACACCGATAAGAAGATTAATTAAATAAAATAAATAATGTAAGTATTTTTTTTTAATTCACCACATACTTTGTGGGAAAGTATCAATCATAATCGTACTCCGAAAAAATTTACTCGAAATATCTCTCAAAAACGACAAAAATATTTCAATAAAAAATTAAAGAAAATACTCTGTACCGTGAATTATTATTATTTTTATATAGATTTTAATATATTAAATATTTCTTTTATCCTATTCGGATTAAGATAAAAATGTATATGTTAATGCTAATATGCAAATTTGGATAGTTTATAAACTAACTGGATAGTTTAAAAACTAACCAAACCATTGGCTATTTTGATAGAAAACGCAATTTCCAATAAAATAGCAGCTAGTTTGAAAACTAACCAAGAGTCTTGGCTAATTTACTTGAAATTATTGAGAAAACCAAAATAGTGGGTTAGTTTATACTAGCTGCTATTTTAGTGGAAATTGCATTTTCTATCAAAATAGCCAATGGTTTGGTTAGTTTATAAACTATCCAGCTAGTTTATAATCTATCCAAATTTGCATATTAGCCGTAACATATATATATATATAAAATTAGATATAATAGATTAATCAATTAAAAAAGAGAGTAATTCAGCCAGTAAAGGAAGCCTCTGTCGAATAAAAAACTTCCAATTTTAGAAAACAGTTTAGACTTTAATTAAATAATGCCTGAGTGTCCTTTGTGAACTCCTGAAGATGGGCTTATACTCCGAAATATACCGGGTGAGTTTTTTAACTTGAGTCAGTCTTATTACTCAAAAACAGTGCATTGTATGAAAAAAAGTTTATTTATATCGAGGGGGAAACTAAACTACGTTATTGTTTGTCGACCTAGAACAAGCTTTCGAAGGCAGTGCCGGCTTAAGACATTTTGCCGCCCGGGGCTATCTTTAAAAAACCGCCATTCTTGACAAAGAAAAAATCGTTTTTTTCCAACATAATAGTTATTTATGATATGTGTTAAAAGTAATATTTTATTTTGTGGGAAGGAAGTTTTGAACACGACACAAAGCGGAGTGCTCCAAACCTTCGAACAAAATAAAATCACTGTATATCGTACACTATTATTTCTACAAACACTATTTTTTTAATTTGTATTTCTAATAGTTTTTTGGCATAAGACAAATTATTTATTTAATAATTAAATATTTAATCATTATTATTTGATAATTAAGTTGAATAATTGTTAAAAATAATTATTATTTGGATTTTTTTTTGAGATCTAATTGATTAAATATTTTTTTATTTGATGTTGTATAAAAAATAGTTCTTATGAAAGATGTTCAGTTTTTTTTGTAGATTTAGGCTATGGAAAGAAAAATATAGGTTTCTGTTATATGTATTGTATGTGTTGCCATTTAAAAAACAGAACTTGACCTTGAAATACCCTTGAAATCTTTTTTACTTATGGAAAGTGGTGTAAGTTTTAGGTGAAACATGATGTTAGTTAATAGAGTAAAGGGTGTGTAGTTTCACAGTGAATGAAATAAAACTCAAAGAGGTTTATACAAACTCAATATATTTCGGATTATTAGTCCATCATCAGGAGTTTACAGGTTAAAAACTAATAATAATTGAACGAGTGGTCGCCATGGTCGTCATGGCATCACTCGTTCAATTATTATTAGTTTTTAACCTGTAAACTCCTGATGATGGACTAATAATCCGAAATACATTGAGTTTGTATAAACCTCTTGTGAAGTTTTATTTCATTCACTGTGAAACTATACACCCTTTACTCTATTAACCTTGAAATCTTGTTCTAGGTCGACAAACAATAGCGTAATTTAGTTTCCCCCATGATATAAATAAACTTTTTTTCATACAATGCACTGTTTTTGAGTTATAAGACTGTCTCATGATAAAAAAACTCACCCGGTATATAGAGTCGTGCTAAACAAGCAATTGATCTTTTATTTATGTGAAACCGAGGGGTGAACCGCGACCTAAAATCGTGTACACCTACTTCCACTTCCACTTTCATTTCCATGTAGAAGACAATAGATGACAATAGATTATCTAATGAATTCCAAAGTAATTCCAAATAATTCCAAAGACAGTGTACACCTAATTCCAATCGCGGTTCACTCCTCGTGTGAAACCTACCTAGTATTTTATATTTTCAAAATTTTAAAGTTTCTAAAAAATTTTTTCAAAATTTTCTTTACTTTAAATAAAAAGATTTTTGAATTTTGGACTGCCTCATCAAATTTGACAATATCCACTCAATTTAGCATAATCTTTATTTAGCACATATGCTATACAAAATATAAAATATATTATATATATAATAGGTACATTTCTATTTACAGCAGATCAAAAAATTCATAAATCCCACCCTCCAAAAACTCCCCCACCACTTTCAACCCCCCCCCCCCCCCACACACACACACACACACATCTGACTCAACAACTCTCATACTCTCCCTGAACATACTCAAATTTTGAATCTCCTTCCAAATATTGTCCTTATTTTCGATCGGTCTTGAATTGAGTTGCCTTAATAATATTCCTATTTCTCATTTCGTAATTAAAATCATTTTCGAATGTCATTCGTTCGAATAAATATTCCGGTATCATTCCTTTATTTATTTTATCAATCAACAAATATAGCAATTTTTTCTAGTCATTTACAATATGAGACATTACAATTACCAATTACCTACATATAGCATTTATTATTTAGGTTTTATTTATAGCGATGCTCGGTAACTTTTTGCTTCAGTTAAAAGCTATATATTAATATTATTTTTAATTTAAAATTCTGATAAAAAGATCGAGTTGGTTGTGTTGACTTTTAGGAAGATACGAGGCCTTTTGTGTTTCTTCTTCTTCTTCTTCTTCTTATTGTTAGGCTAAAAGCCTGTTTACTCCAGAGCGTCTTTCCATCGTTTTCTTGGACGGCCCCGTCTTCTTTTCCCGGTAGGGATGTTGTCATGTACCTTCCTCACCAGCCGGTCTTCATTCATTCGCAATACGTGTCCACTCCATTCTTTTCTTCTCCTTTGGACCCATACGCTGACATTTTGTATATTGCACTTTTCCCTAATATCTTCATTTTTTACCCTGTCCATCCTTGTTTTACCCGCAATTCTGCGTAGCGTTTTCATCTCACAAACTTCCAATATTTTTCTTGTTTTTTCGGTGTCAGTTCTTGTTTCGGCCGCATATGTCAAAATTGGTCGCACAACGGTCTTATATATGCGAACTTTTGCTTCCGTTCCCAGAAACTTGTTTGACCAAACCGTTTCATTCAGGCATCCTGATATTTTGGACGCCTTAATAGATTGGAGCCTGACTTCCTCGCTAACGCTTTCGGAGCTGGTAATCTGAATGCCGAGATAATTGAAGGATGACACTTGTTCTACTATGGTGTTATAAAGTTGTAGCTTACAACGTACTGGTTCTCTCGCTATTGTGAGAGTTTTCGTCTTTTTCGAAGATATCTTGAGTTGGAATTTTTCGCAGGAAAGTGCAAATTTATGTAAGAGTCGTTGGAGGTCGTTTTCGCTTTCCGCAACAAGAGCCGCGTCGTCTGCGTAGCACACAATATTGACATTCTCATCTCCCATTGAGTAGCCTTGGACATTTTTTAGGTCTTTTATTAATTCATTCATCACAAGGTTGAATAAAAATGGACTTAGTGAATCGCCTTGCCGAATTCCCTGTTTGTGTTTAAGGTCCCTAAATAAAAAATTCCTCATTCGGGTTCAAGGGTAAAATTTTGAAAAAAATGAAAAAAAAAATTTCCTCAATTAACGTATGTTCCAAAATTGAATGCTAAAACTTTAAAAAGTAAAAGTTAGAACACTAAAAATTTCAATATATAATAAATAATAATTATGATGGGCTGGCTAAATGGGCATCTTCCCGAAGCCAATTAAATACACTCGGGAGCAGCTAAATCGACTCAACCTCTAAGCGCGCATACAAAGTCGTTTTTCTTTTAAATGGCCAAGCCGATATTTATAAAATAAATATATCTTTAAAGCTTATTTATTTAGCTTTACATTGATATCAATTTCAAGCAAATCGGCTTATTACTTTTTAAATTATGTGATCCGAATGGCTGAACTGGAAAAATTGCTGTTCCTAGCTGCCGCTACTTGTTAGTTACAATTTCCTTATAAAAACCAATGTAACCAATTATTCTTATTAATCGATTTTCAGCAATTGACCTGAACACATCTACGCAAATTGACACAATTGTTTTCAGAAAATCATGGATACTAAGCCAGAAGTTGCCGCTCAAGTTGTTGCTCTGTTGGAACAGAGCCTTACTCAAAGAGAAGTCGCTCGTCAATTGAACTTAAGTCAGTCTACTGTCTCAAGGGTCTACAGAAGGTTTCAGGAGACTGGTGCCTTCACTCGGAGACCAAATACCCGCCGCCGCCGGTGCACGTCTGAGAGGGATGAACGTTTTATCGTCACGACGTCTCTCCGAAACCGCCACCTCACTGGTGTCGATGTCCAGCAGCAGCTGAGAGAAGTTCGAGGTCTGGCTGTCAGTCGGTGGACAGTCAGAAGACGCTTGAAGGAAGCCAACCTCACTTGCAGAAGACCTGCCTCTGGACCAAAATTAACCTCACGTCACAGTCAAGCTCGACTTCAATTTGCTCGAGAGCATCTCAATTGGAGTATCGACCAATGGCGGGCTGCCCTATTCACAGATGAGTGTAGAGTGTGCATTCATGGCAGTGACAGGAGAAGTCGGGTCTACAGGCGTCAGGTAGAGCGATTTTCTCAATGCTGTTTCTCTCAAACAGTGTCATATGGTGGTGGTTCCGGCATGATTTGGGGTGGCATTTCTCTGGAGGGAAAAACAGATATTGTTTTTGTGCCTGGTGGAGGCCGGAGAGGGGGTCTAACAGCTGACCGTTACATTGCTGACATTCTCCTGCATCATGTTGTTCCATATAAAGGATTTATTGGGGAAAATTTTTACTGATGCATGATAATGCCCGGTGCCACGCTGCGATGGTCACTCGGCAATACATGACCGAAGTCGCTATCCACACCATGGAGTGGCCAGCGCTCAGCCCAGACATGAATCCCATCGAACATATGTGGGACCACCTCAAACAAAGGGTTCGAGTCAGAAATTCGGTACCTTCGACCATTGATGAGCTTAAGACAGCCTTGTTAGATGAATGGGAAGGCATCCCTCAAGATTTTATAAAAAAACTCATCAGGTCGATGCAGGATCGCATGCGGGCTGTTATAAAAGCTAGGGGGGCAACACAAATTATTAAGAAAATAAATTTTCTTTGTTATGTTTAAAATGTCAATTTAATTTTAATTTTGAACATCCCTACTTTTCCTTTCCTTTACATCCTTTTTTCCTTTCATTGTCATTCAGATCACATAATTTAAAAAGTAATGAGCCGATTTGCTTGACATTGATATCAATGTAAAGCTAAATAAATAAGCTTTAAAGATATATTTATTTTATAAATATCGGCTTGGCCATTTAAAAGAAAAACGACTTTGTATGCGCGCTTAGAGGTTGAGTCGATTTAGCTGCTCCCGAGTGTAATAATAAAAAAATTTTTTTTTTTTTTTTTTATAAATTTTATTAAACCAATTATTTTACATTAATTAATGTATACCTTGTATTTTAGCTTCGATTTCGGAGATTGTTTCTCCACCATCGAGTGTCCTTATTAATCTTTAGTCCTTGTTTTTAGTAAGAGGAAAAATCTAATTAGATAAAAAAACCTCTTTTCCGATAATTATTTAAATTCCATTATTCCCCAATCAAATCGATTGGTATCCTCTCCTCCCCTTCTCCCTCGTCCTCTAAAAAAAAATTATTAAAATTTCCTATTTAATATAATAATATTTATTATATAGTATTAGTGGGTTTTAAAATTAAAAAAACCAATTAATAAATAAAAGATAATTGTATGTAAACAAACATTTTTATTGACATCTTCATCTATAAATAATTACTTTAATTAAGAAAAAGTCAATTAAGATGAATTTTGATGAGGTCCAGACCTAGCCAGATCGCTTTCTCATCCTCAAAACTTGTTAATAGAGTTGGTTTCATCAAAATCGGTAGAGCCATTTTAAAAATAGAAAAAATATACAAATACCATATACATAAATATACAAACAAATATATATACAATTTTTGCTCGTTTAATAAGAGTTATGATATTATAGTTATTTCTACATCTTAATTAAAATAAATTTATAAATAATTTTAAATTTATTTTTTAATGAATTTTAATAATTCAGGAGTGTGAAAAGAGGCAAGTAATCGTAAAGATAACATTGTTAAATTATGTAACAGTAACATCATTCAATTATTTTTCAGAAAACAACAAAATCATCTGAATAAAGCAAATTAATCGATTTGATATCATATGAAATGATTTAGGAATCTAATCATCTTCAAAGGATTCAGAGCCACTGCAGAAATACCGTTACTCATATATTTTTTTATGAATTTTGAAAAATTTAAATCACGTTTTTTTAAAAAGTTATTTTTTAAATATGAACAAAAAAAAAATGAATTTAACATTTGTCTGTAAAATATGTTCTAGTATAATAAAATTTTTTTAAATAAATAAGAATATTTTTTAATCAGTCAGTAAAATAAAAACTCGGACTCTTGATAATTTTAGTAGGCCGATTTCGGCAAAATTAAATACCAAGTTATTAAAATATGAGGCGTTCAAAAGCAGAGTGGACCAACCCATAAATCTCATTTTTACAGATAAACCTTTATAATCAAGTAGGTTTTTGATAAAACTAGATAGACAGAGTGGTCCAAACTTAGTTTTTAAACGTCCTTCTAGATTACAGCACAGGTACCACTTTTGCCTCGAACCTTTAACTCTATTTTGCTGGATTTCTCATAAAAAATCAAAAGTAGGATGGTCCACTCTGCTTTTAAACGCCTCATATTTAAGTTTATAATATTAAGTATAACTCTTATTTTCATATGTAAATAGTATTATTCATGTCCATCAAACTATGCCTAATTTTAAAATTTTTCCAAAATTTGGTTTATTTGCTTATAATTATTCTATTCAAAATTTTAAAATTAAAACGTATACTCTTCCTTATTTGGCTAATTCACCTTATCTTAATACTTTATTTCTATATCATATCAATACACATTTTGTTGATTATTGTCTAATTTTCACCGATGGGTCTAAAATCTCTGACACGAGTTTGGTTGGATCTGCTTTTATGTGCCCGGAAAGGAACATCAGTAAAATTTTTAAAATTCCGCAAGATGCTTCAATATTTACTCCTGAATGTCTCGCAGTATGGAAATCTATAAAATTCTTTAAACAAGCAAACTCTGGGAATAAATGCCTTATTTGTACAGATTCCCTCAGCATTATACATTCGATAAATTGTTTTCCAAAAAATAAAAATCCATCACTTTATACTAAATATAATTAATGAAATATTGGAGTGCCATATATGAATAAGGAAATAGCAATACTCTGGATCCCAAGTCACTCAGGTATTAAGAATAATGAAAAAGTGGATAATCTAGCGAGCTAGCCTATTTAGCTTCACTACAAGGCCAATCTCTTGAAATAGAATTACCTATTAAAGATATAAAAGTTATATTAAAAACTGAAACAAACAGAGAATGTCAGAACTTTTGGGAGAATTCAGCTCTAAATAAAGGCAAGCATCTTGTATATAACATACTACCTAATATACCAAAAAGACCATGGTTTAATGATATCAAACTGTTCAGAAAAATAACTGTTCATAGGCCATGATACCACACCAGCCCATATACACAGAATATTAGGTCTTCGAGAAAATCCTTTTTGTTCTTGTGATATGTCTACGATTGGGGACATCAATCACTTTTACTTGGGATGCGCAAAGAATAGGAACAAAATAGAACGGTTTTTAATCATCAAAGAAAAAGTAGAACTTCCAACTAATATGTCCATTCTTCTTTCCTATTTAAACCACAACAAGTGACTTCAGCCGATTTATTGTTAGATATATAATTTCATTAGGAAAAATTCTTTAATTATCTTCCTTTTAATTTAGTTATAATTGTGATTAATTATAAGTGGTAAAATTGTAATTTAATTAAAATTTGTACTACTTATATTTATTATAATTATTATGTAAAATTTTATAAAAAAATATGTATTATACGTATCGGTGACCAAAAGTATAACTCTTAAAAATAATATGTAGATAAATATAATTCATACTCACAACAAGTAAAATAATCTGAATTTGAAAATCGAGATAAAAAATAAAACTTTCGTTAAATTTAAATAATTCCTTGGTCTTCTCTGATTGCTTATCTAATGAAACTATAATATATATTTCTCATCTTCAATATATTATATAAATTGAATACCAAATTTCAACTTTTGTCATTTAGTTAGGGCCCGTATTAAATAGACTAAGTAGGCTGCAGCCTAGAGCGGCAAATTTTCAAGATCGGCAGTTTAACAATTTATTAAAAAGTTAAAATGAAGTATTTCAGACGTTAATAATATTTTTTTCGTACGAATTTAAGAATACATGTTACTTAAAAATATGTTTTAGTCTTTTTTTTTAGGTTAAAAATAAAATAAAATGAGAGAGTCTTCTGTTTTTTAAATAAAATAATTTTTAATTATTTCTAGAGACTATAGTTTCGAAGGCATAGCCTTCATCATCAGTCTATCACAAATATTTCAAATTAGTTACGAAATTAAGATTTATACATAGAAAATTTGAAAAATATATAATAAATATATAGTCTCTAGAAATTTCTATGTATAAATCTTAATTTGTAACTAATTTGAAATATTTGTGATAGACTGATGATGAAGGCTATGCCTTCGAAACTATAGTCTCTAGAAATAATTAAAAATTATTTTATTTAAAAAACAGAAGACTCTCTCATTTTATTTTATTTTTAACCTAAAATAAAAACAATTCTGTTACCATCGACAGTGAAATCTTTTATTCAACTAATATGTTTTAGTCCTTCTAGATAGCCTACTTTCTAAAAAAGAATAACATAATACAAACCACATAATCTTGTATTATAACTTTCTTGTAGTGAAATCTAATTTGGTTTTGACAACAGTGGCACAAGTGCAGAGAAGTTTGTATATTTTTCAACAAATAAACCAGTAATTAACTACATTTTTCTTTAATTTCATTTCATCGTGTAGGACAACTTAATTCAAATTGAACACAGTTCTACAATTACGCAAAAGATAGTCATTAGCATTAAAATATAAAAATATAGTTTAAAATAGTGATCACTTTCTCCAAAAACAGATTAATTAATGAAATTCGAAACCCATTTCATTTTTACTTTACCATACAGGGTATGGTCAAGTATTGTAATCGTGCATGAAAAAAGTTGTTTTTTCCTTCTTTTTTCGAAATATCTCAAAAACGGCAGAAACTATTTTGATTAAAAAAATTGAGCGAAACCATGGAATTTCGCTCTACAAAAAAGCTCCTAATAAGTGAACATCGAAAAAATTATATTTTTCGAGATAATAATTGTTTTGTCAAAATGTCTGTTAGTCGTGTCTGGTTGTTACCGTTAGTCTGTGCGTTACCAAATTTTTGTGGACGAGCTAGCTCAAAAACTAGTTTGAATATCGAAACCAAATTTCACACGTAGTTTTGGTCCATTGAGATTCAGAGCTAATTAGATTTTGGTGCATATCGATCCAAAATTAAGGAGGGTGGAGGGGGTTAAAAATTAAAAATCTAAGCCATTTGAGCAAACTCAACCAAATTTTGTATACATAATCAGTGGACTCCCAGAAGTCTAAAAATGGAAAAACTAACCGCCCAAAATGGGGGGGGGTGTATGGTCAAAAAATGAAAATCTAGGCTCTTGTACCAAAGTCAACCAAATTTTGTATACATAATCAGTGGGGCCCCAGGAGTCTAAAAATGCAAAACTAACCCCCCCTACATTAATATTAAATAATTTTATTAACTATTAAATATAAGCGAGGGGCCAGGTTGTATGGTAAAGTCAAGTGGATGGCCACATCAGAACACGTCATCTTATTTAAGTAAGTAAATAACAAACAAATAGATTTCTCATTTGATTATATAAACCATTAAAATTGTAGTTTTATCTAAACTAAATGAACTTTAAAAAAGATGAAAACACCAATGAACTCTATCCTTCTGTTGTATAAAACAAATGTATTAAGCAAATAAAATTATATAATGTATATTTTTTTAAATATTTTATTATATTTAAATTTGTTTGTATGATGGCTCAAACTCAAGTTGGCAAGGATAGCTCACCTCCCTCTCCCAACATTTGCACAATTTTCGGACAGTGTACCAAGCCTTGAGATTGTTTTCACTTTCACCTCTAATTGAATAATTTAATTCTATTCTGTTATTTATTATTAATTTTTTTTTTGGCTTTTCGGCCCTTCTAGCCATAAGCCTAATTACGATACTAGTTATATTTTTTTTTTAAATTTGTCTCTACCCCCGGGGGTCAGATTTTAGCTGATGCCTCGAGTCGGATTCGAACCCGGGTCCCCTGGTTAGCTCGCTGTCACGCTACCGCCTAGCCTATCTGACCCCCCCCTTTATTATTAATTTAAATTTGAAAAATTCAAACAATACATTAGAATTTAATTGTTAGCGATAATAAAGAACGCAACACTAGGATCATTTAAATATGGCTTCCATTCTTAAACAAAACAAAGACAGCGTCTGCGAAAGATTTTTCAAATTTTCATTAATTTATTAAATATTTTCAAATTTGTCATTCAAATATGTTTTTATTTAAACTATTTTTGAAATAATATTCAACGATTAACATTCTAATTCAAAGGTATATGCTTTTAAATCATAAACTAGTTTTCATGTTAAAGTTTCATAGATTTGTTATCATTAAATTGAGATGATTTCTCGGTGGGTGTATGTGTGAGTGACTAGAATAGAGCTAGTAAACCAACTAGATAAATTAATCATTTAAATCGAATGAATTTTTCAATTTTTATTTAAAAAGGTGCTGTTTTCTTAAAAACCTATATCCCTAGTGGCTATATTTTAGCCAAATTGTTGCCAAGGATTTGAAAGTCGTTAATCAAAGATCTTAATAAATATATTTAATGGGGGGTCGGATAGGCTAGGCGGTAGCATGTCATCCTGCTAACCAAGTGGACCCGAGTTCGAATCCGACTCGAGGCACCCGGCTAAAATCTGAGCCCCGTGGTAGAGATAAATTTAAATAAAATAAATAGTATCGTAAATGGCTTATGGCTAGAAAGGCCGAAAAGCCAAAAAAAAAATATATGTTTAATTCATTTCATCATTCCCTCATCAGTAGAATTTCAAATTATATTAGGTTGGAGTTGGTGGTGTTTCACAAAGAGGAAAATAAAAAAGATTTTGTTGATGTACTCCTGATGATTATCTAACAACCCGAAATATATATTGAGTAATTTTTAAAAAACTATTTTTTATTTTCCTCTTTGTGAAACATCTCCAACTGCAACCTAATATAATTTGTATAATGCTTCACTATAAACCAACACCGCGTTCCCTAAGTTTAGTAGAATTTCACTTTTCACAACTCATCAAGGAACAAGCATCAAATTTAGTCCAGTCAAATTGTGCTCTAATGGGCGCCTATGGGGAAAGTTTTGGGGTAGTTCTGATTTTTTGCATATATATGTTTTTTGGGGCGCTGAATCCAAATCTGAGGTCTCCCACCAAAATTTCGTGACGCAACATTGAAGCAAATGCAAAAAAAGGTGAAAATTTCAATTTTTTGACGGTTTTTAGCTTATAACTCGAAAACTATCAACTTTTCGTAAATAACCTTCCTATTCAAAATGAAAGTTCATAAAGTTTCCTACAAATTTTATTTCTTAGGTTTTTTCTCCGGCAAACCGTTCGGGCTCGAGCTAGTTGAAAATTGGCTTATTTTTTCTGTTTCCGCAAATCTCAAAAACTCGCACTTTTTCGATTTTTTGCCATTTTGACCATGAAGGAGTACGTTTTCAACAAAGACTACTCTATACATTTTTAAACTAGATTAAATTTGATACAATTCAAACAAAGTTTCATCTTAATTGGATAAATGGTAATCCGTGCCGCAGTGAGGTTGAAGTTTTGAAAAACTGCAATTATTTGAAAAAATCGCAGTTTTAACTTCATAAAATGGAAACCACTCATCCTAGAAACTTGATTCCTATCTCATTCTCTAGGAAATTTTGTTGACTTGAACATTTACTTGGACCACTTAGATTTATAGATATCCAGCATTTTCTATGACAGAAAATGATCAATTTTTTCAAAAAATCGCAGTTTTTCCTACATAAAATGAAAACCACTCATCCTAGAAACTTAATTTCTAACTTATTTTCTAGATTTTATTGACTTAAATGTTTAATTGGACCACTTTTTTGATAAAACTCTTAGATTTATAGATATCTACCATTTTTCATGAGAAGGATATGATCCGAATCCTCAAAAGTGTTAGTAGGAGAAAAAACCTAAATGATGAAATTTGTAGGAAATTTTATTAACTTTCATTTTGAATAGGAAGGTTATTTACGAAAAATTGATAGTTTTCGAGTTATAAGCAAAAAACCGCCAAAAAATGAGATTTTTTTACCTTTTTTATTGGCATTTTTGACAATGTTCCGTCTCGAAATTTTGTTAGTACCTACACCTCAGATTCGGATTCAGCACACCCAAAAACATAAAAGGTCGAAGAAATTACAGCTGCCCCAAAACTTTCTGGGTAAAACACAATTTAACTGGACTATTTGTTTTAATAAAAAAAAATGCCCCCCCCCTCCCCCATGAAGATTTTCTGGCCACGCCACTGACTCCGAATTTTAATTTCTTTTTAAGTCCCATATATTTACGCTCATTGTTATATGAAAGAACATCTCGATATACACTCAGCGGCACAATTAACCGCCCATAAAATTTATTTTATTAAATATGTTTCATCTAGAACATAGGTGACAAACTCATTGGGTAACTTGTGCCAAAATAAAAAGTGTGAAGATTAAGAGGTCCGGAAAGAAACTTTTAGGGTTCGTAGAAATCTACTTAGGTTTTTAAATATAATAGAATTAATAATTATAACAATAAAAAATAAATACATGTAACGTATTAAATTTTAATATATTATCAAAGTATAGAGAACACAAATAAGGTATAATGATAAAATATAAACAAACAATACAAACTACTATTATACAATACTAATTTACTGTTTCTTGCCTGATACTTGATTTCTTTTCTGTGCCACATGTTTTTCTATTTCTGGAGAAATACTATTTTGCCGTTATAATTTTTAACACCGGCCCGAGGTGATTGTACCTAATTCATGATCTGAGTGGAGACTTATTGCCATTAATAAGAGTAAAAACTGCTCGCATCTGTATGTACTTCCAAACATGGAGATAATCTCATATGTTAAGTTTCTAGTATTTTCAAATTTTACCGGTAAATATCCGTAAATTTCGGGCACACCAAGTTCCTTGAATTTTTCTTTTAAATCTGAATCGCACTAAATCTCTATTACTTCCATTTGCAGATCATTAGGTACTAATTCTATATCTATTGAAAAAATAAATGAAAATAATGTTAATTTGCTATCCAAGCATTTGAAATCTTCAAATCTTTCTTCAAATTCCCTTCTGAGATTCTTAATCCTTTCAGCGTATTTCTGATAAGATGCAGTGCTACTTGAATTTGATTTGTACACGTGACATGTAGGAAAATGCGTCAAATTTTCTTCTCATAAAACGAACTTAAATGGTTTAATTTTATCCCGCATATTTGTTATAAGTTGCTCCTTTCCTTGTAGTGATAAATTTAAATCATTTAAATGTTTTGTAATATCAACCATGAATGCGAAATCTTGCATCCACACTGGATCGGAAAACAAGGTTGTGGGTTGGCTTTTTGAATTCAAAAATTGACGTATTTCATCTTTTAAATCTTTTAAATCCCAGAATTGCTTTAGTATCTTGGAACACGATAACCAACGGACCGCGGTATAGTAAGAGAGCCAGGAATAATTGATTTCTATTTCGCTAAGGAAAGTTGAAAATTGTCGCTGATTTAATTCAATTCCAATATTTCCTTTGACAGTGGGGCCAGAAAAATTGACGATGCGGGCCGCGAGTTTGACATCTATGATCTAGAACCTACACCATTTCTCCCTGAACAAAATAACAATTAGGGGTCAACCAATTATTAAATTTAATTTATAAATTAATTTATTTTTTGATAGATGCATGGCTGCAGACACGTCGAGTCTCCCTCCCTCCAGCCCCTCCACGGTCACGTGTCGAAGCCAATTAGTCTTCTTCACCTAGGAGTCAGGTCACCATCTCAATTGGGGCAGCTGAATAGATTTGCAGCCCTTTGTGCTATATATTGACTCAAGAAATTGAAAAGGAAACAAACACTAAGGTAACTAATCGTCCTATCTACTGAACCAATTATCTTAGCTTCCTAAAAGATTTAAATTGATTACCTATATTACTTTTTAATTTTATTCCGGTACGCTTGGCAAACAAATGCAGAAATAATTGAATCTTATATAGAATGCTCAAGAACGATTGATGCTAAAAAGCGGAAATTTGGTAAAACAGTTTATATTTATTTTTTGCCAATGCTTAATTTTCTAGCTTTACGTGGTTAAAAAATTAGAAATTAACCAAAATATGCAAATTCGTACCGATTCTTGAAAAAATTTAGTTGATTTTTAGTCGCAATGTATCTATAATACGATATAATAAAATAATCTTATAACTCAGATTTCAAAATTCGTGAATTGAAAATCATTTCACTCGCAATGAGATCTGAGATTGAATCAATCGATTTCTTGCTTATTAATGAAATAATTTTACAAATTTGTATTTTCCATGCTAATATTTGTGAGGAGAATACCTACTTTTTGTAAATATTTGTCATGTCCATTTGTTAATGCATATTTAATTTCCCAGGGCTATAAGAGGCTTCCATTCTCCAAGACAAGTCCTAACTTGTTTAGCTGTGTTGAGTCTAGGAGCGCCCAAACCGCTCTCTGAGCACTCTATGCATTCTTCTCTTGGCCGAAAGAGATAATGAAATTATCTTTTTAATAAAATATTATTTTCCTTTCGATAAATTCGTTTCAAATGTATTTATAATAGTCAAAGCGAATAAATTTATCTATTTTCTTATTTCGTGAGTACATACGTATAGTGAAAAGTCCGAATAAAATTATTTCATTGAAAATATTTTATTTTGCTGAGTGTAGCAGAGTTGTTGATTCATAAACAGAAATCATTGAGGTTATCCCCTGCTTGATGTAAATATATAATATATATAAACTGATGTGGCCATCCACATGACTTTATCATACTCTTGGCCCCTCACTTATATATATTAAAAAAAATCATTTATAATCATTTAAGAGGGGAGGGTCACAAAAAGGAAATCTAGGTCCTTAGACCAATTTTTTAGTCTGCTGGGGGCCCACTGATTATGTATACATATTCATTTTAGGAAGGAAAAACTGTGATTTTTTGCAAAAAATTGAATTTTTTCAATACTTCAACGTCATTTTCCCGTACGGGTTACTATTATCCAATTAAGATGAAACCTTGTTTAAATTGTAGCTAATTTAATCTAGTTTATAAATGTATAGAGTGATCTTTGTCTAAAACGTGCTCCTTCATGGTCAAAATGGGAAAAGTCGAAAAAAGTGAGTTTTTGGGATATTCAAAAGTGATCCGGGGGGGGGGGGGGGGGGGCTGTTTTTGGGATCCTCATAAAAAATTGAACTACTGAAGCAATTTTCTATTTTTTTTTATTCGACCTGAAATTTTGTCCTCTTTAATTTACTATAGGAGGGTTATTTACAAAATATGGACCGTTTACGAGTTATAAGCAAAAAACTGGAAAAAGTCGGCAAAATTTTGAGGTTTTCGGCCACAAAAAGTTGTCCCCCACACTTTCGAGGTCGCAAACTTAGATTTGGCATACCCACACCATAAAAATATTTTCCCGCAATTAATGTAAGATGAACCACTTTTAGGATCCTCTATTTACTGGGCTATTACAAGTTTTAATGCTATTTTACAGAAATTATATATATGTGCCGAAGGTGGGGGCGGAATGTTTAGAGGGGCGAAACTTTTTTATTACATTAATGAACAAAACTGTAGTTATCGAAATATTCAATCCTTGCAACGTAACATTCTCCCAAGGACGCTAGAGGGTCTAAGACCATGTTTACTATAGAATATAACTATTTTTATAGGCCTTAATAACTCGATTTCGCTTATTTATTATTTTATAAGGGTTGAAATTTTGCTTAAATCACTCATAATTAATTATAATTATTTATTGAACACGAACAAATAATACAATATAACTATGTATAAGAAGTTTCGATAAACTTATTTTGCGATCGTTCTCAAGACTGAACACCCAATTTTGGATCAAGTCGGTGTTCATAATTTAATATCCAATTTCAAAAAGGGCACATGTCTGAAAATTGATAATGTTCAGGAATGAAAAAACTAATTATTTTCTAAAGTGTAAAATTTATAAAATTTATTGAAGTGAAACTTCTTTAGCGACGTATTTGTTTGATTTTTCTTGTTACAATAAAGGGGAAATGACTCAATAGAGGGGAAATAATTTTTGTAAAACCCACTAATATTTAATGACAAATAAAATTGATTAAAATTAGGAAATTATTATTTTGAAACCCACTAATATTTCATGACAAATAAAATTGATTAAGATGAGGAAATTTAAATTATTTCAATAACATCTACGGTTAAAGAAGTTTAACTTCCCCCGTGAGCTTATGTGGCTGAGGCTCACACATATTTTTTGAGTTACATTTTGGGGTCAGTAAAATTAATACCATAGTTGTGCCTTTTTCGAGCATAGTAAGCTTTTAGATTACATATAATATATGAAAAAGTGTATTTTTAGAAATTGCATATTCAATTGAGAACGATGGCAGAATAAGTCTTTCGAAACTTCGTAGTTATATTGTATTATTTATTCTTGTTCAATAAATAATAATAATTAATTATTATTTTTAATTTTTTATAGGGGCTCCACATCTCCCCTTATAGACCTTAAAACCATTAATAAATTTAATCACAAAAATATAAGTTTTAACAACTACATATCTATTTATTTTTTATTTGTTATTTTTTTGTTATCAAAATAGTTTTATAGCAGTTTTTACTTTACCATACAGGGTATTGTCAAGTATTGTAATCGTGCATGAAAAAAGTTGTTTTTTCCTTCTTTTTTCGAAATATCTCAAAAACGGCTGAAAGTATTTTGATTAAAAAAATTGAGCGAAACCATGGCATTTCGGTCTACAAAAAAGCTCTAATAAGTGAACATCGAAAAAATTATATTTTTCGAGATAATAATTATTTTGTCAAAATGTCTGTTAGTTAGGGCCAATTGTATGTCCCAAAGTAAATGCTTTTTACCACTAACCAAGGGTAGATGGTAAATGGAGGGGCTGGGATGGGAACTTTCAGTGCCTGTCATCTGATTTCCCATCCCAGCCCCTCCATTTACCATCGACCCGGTTAGTGGTAAAAAGCATTACTTTGCGACATACAACCTGCCCTTAGTCTTAGTCTGGTTGTCTGTTAGTCAGTCTGTCTGTTAATTAGTTAGTCTGTGCGTTACCAAATTTTGTGGACGATCTAGCTCATAAACTAGTGTGAATATAGAAACCAAATTTCACACGAAGTTTTAGTCCATTGAGATTAAGAGCTGATTAGATTTTGGTATATATCGAAGAGGGGGTGGAGGGGGGATTAAAAATTAAAAATCTAGGCCGTTTGAGCAAACTCAACCAAATTTTGTATACATAATCAGTGGACCCCCAGAAGTCTAAAAATGCAAAAACTAGCCGCCCAAAATGGGGGGGGGGGGTGTAGGGGTCAAAAAATTAAAATCTTGGGTATTAACCAAACTCATCCAAATTTTGTATACATAATCAGTAGACCCCCAGAAGTCTAAAAATGCAAAAACTAACCGCCCAAAAGGGGGGGGGCGGTGTAGGGTCAAAAAATGAAAATCTTGGCCATTTACCAAACTCAACCAAATTTTGTATACATAATCAGTGGTACACCAGAAGTATAAAAATGCAAATACTAACCTCCCCTACCTGATTATAAATACTTTTAGGGGCCAGGGTGTATGGTAAAGTCAAGTGGATGTCCACATCAGAACACGTCAGCTTATTTTTAGATATTTTGAAAATGGATGGATAACTTCCTTATTAAATTTTTTTTTAAATTTATTTTACTATTTAATTAAAATCTAATCTCTTTCAATCTATTTTTCCAAATAGCTTTCAACATCGGCCCTTCTGCTATCTTCGCCGAGGTCTACCAGCATCTATAGTGTTCACTTCAAGATCTGTGCTTCTCCTCGAAATGCATCCACCATTCTAGACTATAAAACGCAAGTACACACATGCATTGGCGCGAATTAGTTCTGGGATGTCAATTTCAAAATTTAAACCCAAACGAATCAATTTCGGACTTTTTATATCGTCTTTCAATTTAGTTAAATTTAGTTTAGCTATAGAAACATTTAGGATGTCTTTCTCTTTCAGCATTTCCCCCTTTATTCCCTATCAACTTAGCTCTAGTAGACTAGTTATCATTCCATAATTAGATGGCATCATATTTTTCATAAATAATAGTTAAAAAAAATTAAATAAAAGATCATTTGAATTGATTCGGATACTTAAATTGTTTATTAAAAATGAATATTTACATTTATATTAAAATTTAAAATTTTTATAAATTAAAAAACAAAATTAAATTTTATTTCAATATTCCCAACTAATATTATTTCTCTTCACAGGTATAGAATGTAAAATAAAAACTAATATAAAAACCACAAAACTCTCCTTTATTTTTAATATTGAAATAAAATTATATTTTTCCTATAGAAATATTAATTCAGAAGTAGAAAAAATAAATAAATAAATAAATAAAATTATGAAATTTGTTTCTTAGAATGGAATAATATCGGCTAAATCTATATAAAATGTATTTATTGTTTTAATGTTCACACCCTACTACTTTTAAATAATAAAAAAACAACTCCTTTTCTCCTCGAATATTAAAATAAAGACAATTCTTTTTTCAAAATTGACAAATTCTTCTTTTGAGAATTTAATAGATCACTATGTGAATAGGATTTTCAGGTCCCATCATCATTTAGGTTCTCCGAGGCTCTTCGAGGGTTGGTTGTTTGTTCTTCGCTTCACAAAGTAAGAGTAATTAGGGCTCGTTGTTAGAATGTCCCACTTAGGTGTTGGATTTTTGATGTGCTGCAGAGATTCTCTTTCAGAGACGCAGCCCTCGACCACCGTGGGATCCATCATCAACTTGGTACCTTAGCTATTCAGATGATTAGGGCTGAGATGTGCTTATTTGTCCCAGATTTAAGGGACTCTCTTTCGGTCCGTCTTATCAAAAATAGTCTAAAAAGAAACGTACATCTCTTACTTAGTAGACTAGATTGCTTGTTAAATTTATACATATAGTTAAAGAACATGGGGGGTGATGCGCCAATGCCAACGATTGAAAACCAAAATATCAAATACACATAATAGAACAAAAATAAATTGAAAGTTTTTTTACCGAGAGTAGCAGAATTTTTATATATTGAAGGAGACGATAAAAAGGAGTGTGTCTTCTGCTGGAATTATAAATTTTATTTATAACGAAACTATAGTCTCGTTATAAATAAATAAAATTTATAATTCCAGCAGAAAACACACTCTTTTTATTGTCTTCAAGAACAAAAATAAATAAATAAAAATACATACAAATATATTTAAGACACCTCTGACAGACCGATTCAACGTTTTGATTTTTCAGAGCAAATAACAATCTCCACATATAAATTGAACAAATATTAAAGATAATTAATAATAATAATAATACATAAATGAGAAACAAAAATTATTAAATAAAATTTTAAAAATAATTTCTATCTTTTACATATTAATCATAATTTAAAT
The DNA here is from genome assembly GCA_024734495.1 of Forficula auricularia. Classification (NCBI taxonomy): domain Eukaryota; kingdom Metazoa; phylum Arthropoda; class Insecta; order Dermaptera; family Forficulidae; genus Forficula; species Forficula auricularia. Next base: position 1,435,271 of record JALMQS010000058.1, read on the forward strand.
TTTTTTTCAATCGAAAATGATAAAAATAAATAAATAGGTATTTATTAAAAAAAAATATTTTACATTCCGAAATTCGGTCAATAATTTAAAATTTCAATTTAAAACTTTTTATTAATGATGTTTTCAAAATTTTATTGTTGCCTTTCAAATATTATTAAAAATTAAATATAAAATATAATAATATGTGAATATATAGGTATATGTATATAATAAAGTAATATGAAATATTTCATAATTAATTAAAAAATATAAATATTAAATTTCAAATGTTTAAATCAAACATTTCTTATTTTAATTATAAGAGAGTAATTTTAAATAATAAATTATTATAATAAAGTAAATATTCACTATTGATAAAATACTAACGATATAATTGCTTTGAGGATTCATTATCGCGTGGATTGAAGTCTGTCGCCCGGAGCCTGCAGGCTTTCCTCGTGGGTCCATTAGAGGAGAGATCATGCTCAGTGTTTTCCATCTTGGGCCTCTGCTGGACATTTTACATTTTAAGTTTAGCTGTGAGGATGCCCTCTAATCTTAGCTAGTTCGCTCTAGTTAGGTCCTTAATTGTGCATGTGTAAGCTGTAGGGTCCAGCAGAGAGCTAATATCGAAGTCACTGTCTTGTTCTTGCCATGAACGAACCACGAGGGGAGTCGGCCAGACCGGAATGATCGGTTGAGGTCCAGGTTACCTCTAATTTTAAGATGCGATGCGATTTCGGGAGATCGATTAGATCTTACACAATATAGCCAGTGAACAAGGGTTCGATGCTAGATTTTGCCCGGTTAATGACGCCAGGAGGAGTGCCTCTTATTTCCGGATCTGCCCGGAACACGTGCGTAGACTTGAGGAAATTTTGGGGCGATGACTGACAGAAAGATCCTCTACCTTTGTAAACTCATTTGTACATCTCTCTGACAGTCAATGCTGTTGCGCTTTCGGATCTAGGGACGGAATATCCAGACAGACAAACAACAAAAGATATCTAGATCGTCTACTGTGGGTATTCCCCGAAGAGGCTCTCCTTTTGCTAGGTTCCTTGCGATGAGTTACCCCCCTTTGGCCCCTTTCTTCTCTTAAACCTATATAGGTGCAGGCTAGGTAGGATCTTTTTCAGGAGCCCTGGGTTCATTTACTGGGGTCTAAAGAATCAAACTTCTTCTTCACTGGTCGGTTCTTCGCGGAGCGCGGTTTCCGACTCAAAAAGTCCAAATCTTTCGTTTTTAAATTGAAATTATGAGAATTTCATTTGAAGCGATTGACCCTTGGACTTCGCGATTTTATTTGAGAACAAATCCAAACCAGATTTCTTTGTAATCAAATGATGAGACATTTGATTCAAAGCAATTATGCCATTTGGATCAGCGTAGAGGCAAAAATATATTTTTTATTTATATTTGTTGCCTCTGGATGTCTACTTCTATTTACAAGGATATTCCTTTGTAAATGGAAGTAAGTGTAAACTAATATTTTTTGAGCTATGTCTTAGAATGTCTCTTCAACTTGCTCTATTTTGGATGGCCACCAACATCAACGACTTCTATACGCTAGGGATACCGAGTTTCTACATGGTAAATATACTTATACGTTTTTGTTTTATAAATAAAGAAAAATTTCGATTTGAGAATAACATTTTTTATACTATAATTTATTTATTTTCATCATAAAGATTCCGATAATAGATCAGCATCTTCCAAATCTTTGATTAGAATCTAGTGGGGCTGGCCAACGACATTTAGTCATTTTTTTTTTTTTTTTTTATAAAAACATAATTATATATTTTGAGAAATAGAAAAGTGAAAAAAATATATAGCTATTTGGATCACTATAGATTTTATCATTCCAGAAAATAGGTCACGCTAAAAGAAGTTCCAAAAACACTCATCTAAATTATTCTCGATAAAAAACAAACTATTTTTATTTCAAAATTTTTCTTTATTTATATATTCTTCACATAGTAGTAATTCATTTTAAATTTTCTAAAATTTTGATGCTAATTCAAAATATACTTTTTGCACTCCTTCGCAAGAGAACATTTATACTTAACATATTCTCCAATTTTGATAGCGAAATAAAATTTCATTTCCCTATAGAATATTTTATTTAAATAACCTGAAAAAGCGTCTAAATATCTTGAAAAACTTCCCCCTTTACAAACTCTCGTGAAAACGTCACTTTTTACACATTCTCACACGGGGCAAAAAGGGATCCCCATTTAAGAATAGTTTTCCGATTTGATAGTAAAATAAAATAAAATTTATCTATACTTATTTTAATATAATATTTTCTTAAAATAACCTAAAATTTAATACCGTCAAAATATCTCGAAAAACTTCACATTCTAGTATTTCGACACTTATACAAGAGATAATTTTTCAAAGAATGATCTTTTTATGAAAATATTTCTGGTTTTGAAAGAAAAATAAAATTTTATTTTCCGGGGAATTATTTTTAAAAGAACATTTTATTTAGAGAAAAAATAAATTAATAGCATCATAATACCACCATCTTTTTTGTCCCTCATACAAAAGTGAAAATTTTACAATGATTTTTCATTTGATTTTGATAAAAAAAAGGGGCGCCAGAAACTCCCAATGTGGCAGATATAGTTAAAATTTCAAGTCATTTCAGAAAATCTGCCTTTTGCACAGATTGTCTCTTACACCTTTGTGCAACTATATATTCGATATTGATATTCAGAATTAAATATTGTATCAAATAAAGGTCGATTAGGGGCCAATAGAAAAATTTAAAACATCATTTTATTTATATTTGAACAATATTTAATTAGTCCTATAGTTTCACGATATTTTATACTACGCATCGCTGTATATCTTTGAGCAACAGGATTAATGAATAAATAAATTATGGAAATTTAAAAAATATAAAAATATATACGTACATAGACGTCATTTTTATTTGTTCTATTACAATTACATAAAAAGTAAAATAGAGTGGTTTGATAAAATTTCAAGAAACTCTTGAAGGGGTGATACGAGTCAGCGACCACTGCTTTAAAGTAGCCCCGTATTAAATTACAATCATTATTTGGGAGAAAAAATATGATATCTTGAAATGAAACCAGGTTTGTGTAATTTTTGAGTTTTTAGGTCTTCTATTTTTTCTATACTACAGGAACGTATTAATAAAGTTCATAGAGATTATTCTATTATTCATATTTTGTATTTACATGTTATTTTAAAATTAATAAGAAAAAATCTATTGGCAAATGATTTCTTCATTGAATTTCCTTATATTAAATAAATAAATAAATAGTAATAATAATGAATTTAATACTTTGGCCATCCCCCAAGGCAGTCATGTTTTGTTGATTTCTATCGATGAAGTCTAAAACTCAATATTATCATTAACGGTAGAGCCTAAATTCTACGCAGGTTTGATGAAGAGTTGATGAATGGATTGCCTATATTCAGGCGTTTACTGCTTAAAAGGCTAGAATTTTTATTTAGGAATTAATCTAAATGATTTCAAATATTGCTTAGGAATAACCCATAGAAATTTAAGTATAGGTATATTATATCTATACGTCTTATATATGACCCGTTCAGAGGCCAATTCAATTAAGTCTATAAACCAAAAAATTTATGTTTTTTAAAACTCAAATTCATTAGAAAACAATTTCAGAAGAATATTTTAGCTGCGTTTAAAACATTCTATTTGAATTTCACGTACCACCACTAATTACACTTCTCAACAAAATTAAACAAAAATTTATCCTCGTAAACTCATCAATGGATTCCAGAAGAGTTTTATACGCTGATTATCATGCAATTTCCCGATTTTTTACAACACGTCAGAGTTTTGAGATATTATCGATCAAAATGACGAAAAAGGCCATTTTGACTTATTTTCGAGCCCCATTAAATATTAAACAGGATATTTGAAATCAAAATATTTTGTTGACGTAATAGAAAACAGCTTTCTCTTTGATTTTCAAATTACCACTTGTTTTTACCTCAATTAGAACCCGAGTTATAACTAAAAAAAACTAAAACTACGTGATTATAAAGAATAAAAAGTATAGATAAAAACATAAGGTCTTAGTTTTTTAGTTATAACTCGAGTTCTAATTGAGCTAAAAACAAATGGTAATTTGAAAATCAAAGAGAAAGCTGTTTTCTATTATGTCAACAAAATATTTTGATTTCAAATATTGCTGTTTACCTAATATTTAATGGGACTCGAAAAATAGGTCAAAATGGCATTTTTTCGTCATTTTGACCGATAATATCGCATAGCTCTGACGTGTTATAATAAATCAGGAAATTGCATGATAATCGGCGTATAAAACTCTACTGGAATCCATTGTTAGGTTTACGAGGGAAATTTTTTGTTGAACAGTGTTATTTAGCCATGCTTAGAGGATGCAAAAAATAAATAGATATTTTCTTACACTAAAATGAAGAACTTTAATCAAAAACCTCATAGAAATTATTTCTATCAAGTCTATACGTTGAATGAGAATCGACCAAGGTGTTCTTTAATGTATCTATACGGGCAGGCCCATAAGGCTTAACTTATTTTATTAGGAGAAAAGTATTTGAAATTTTTGTTTTTAGAGTAATACTAATTATTCAGGGGAAATGATTAAATTACTAAAATACATGTATAATAACTGAATAATTAAGAAAAACTTGGGGTAATAAACAAATTAAAAGACAATTTTTTCCACTTAAATATAGAAATTTCAAAAAACTCGTAGTTCTTATTTGTTAAACATGTCTGCAAGTTGATTGAGCTTCGATCCAGCTGTTCTTGGATATACAATTTTTTACTTTACCATACAGGGTATGGTCAGAGTATTGTAATCATGCATGAAAAAAGTGTTTTTTTCCTTCCTTTTTTCGAAATATCTCAAAAACAGCTGAAACTAGTTTGCAATGGTCCTGTGGGTTGAACAGGAATTTATTTTAATAATTAATTAACTTCTTATTTTATTTAGAATTAAGTCTAATTAAGTCAACGAACAAGGGAAACTTATGAGTTCTGAGAAAACATAGCAAATGACCAGTGATTAACAACAGAAGAGCATTGACATGAGTGAGGCGAGCGAGTGAGCATACACTGCTATAGAAGTGGCTCTGAATACACCTACACATATACTTATATTCAAGGATTGACTTGAGAGAGGCTAGCGAGTGAGCATACACTGCCATAGGAGTCCAAGAGAAGACATATAAATACCTATACTTTTACCTTCAAGTGCCGCCGTGATTGACTTCAGATAACTTCTGCCTTACAAGTGGATATACACACAAGGCAAAGGAGTGCATAGGAGAGCTCAACTGTTTCTTACATATACACATATCCACACTGTTATTGGAGATGGACAGGATATATACACATATATACATATCTACACATACGGAGGCGCGACACACACACCTACGCGCTAGTACAAGGAATATACAGCGAGCACACACACACACCGGAGGCTCCTCTCCAGGACTTCGCTTGCAATACAGATAACAGAGTTCATTGTACAGTCACTCAATAAAACCATCTCATTGTCTCTCGTAACCGCTGGTCTGTATATCATTATTTATAGCATTAGTACCAGGAAGCCCATTTCCTTACATCCTTCACTCATCACCTAAAATTTCATTCTCCATTTTAGGGACGCGCCACTTGGATCAGACACTGAGGGACACACCCACCCCATCAACAAATAGCGAAGCAGATTAAATTAAAATTAACGTAATAAAATAAAGCCCAATTTCCCTAGTACATAAGTTACTCTAGCCCCCCTTTGCCCCTTGATAACCCCCCACCCCCTCGTGAGTTTGATTAAAAAAATTGAGCGAAACCATGGCATTTCGCTATACAAAAAATCTCTAATAAGTGAACATAGAAAAAATTATATTTTTCAAGATAATAATTGTTTTGTCAAAATGTCTGTTATAGTCTGTACTGTTACCAAATTTTTGTGGACGAGCTAGGACAAAAACTACTGGAATATCGAAACCAAATTTCACATGTTGTTTTGGTCCATTGATTTTTCGTTTATTGGGCCACGCAGGTGGGGCCTCCACTAACAAGAAATATTTACATACTCGGGTGAATTTAATTACAGGAGTATTTACATAATTATAGGAATATTAACATAATATATTTACAAAAAAAAAATTTAAGATTAAGAGCTGATTAGATTTTGGTGCACACCGACCCAAAATTAAAGGGGGTGGCGGGGGGTTAAAAATTAAAAATCTATGCCATTTGAGCAAACTCAACCAAATTTGTATACTATATATAATCAGTGGGACCCCAGAAGTCTAAAAATGCAAAAACTAACCGCCCAAAATGGGGGGGGGGGGTCAAAAAAGAAGGGTGTCTAGGCTCTTTTACCAAACTGTGTCTAGGCTCTTTTACCAAACTCAACCAAATTTTGTATACATAATCACTGGGACCCTGAAGTTTAAAAATGCAAAATCTAACCGCCAAAAATGGGGGGGGGGTGGTGTAAGGTCAAAAAATAATAATCTAGGCTCTTGTACTAAACTCAACCAAATTTTGTATACATAATCACTGGGCCCCCAGGAGTCTAAAAATGCAAAAACTAGCCTCCCTCCCTACACGATTATAAATAATTTTATTAAATATTAAATATAAGTGAGGGGCCAGGTTGTATGGTAAAGTCAAGTGGATGGCCACATCAGAACACGTCAGCTTATTTTCATAGATTTTCGGGCACAAATGAAAAAATATTTACTATACCCTATGGGTATGTCCCTGCTACATATAGAAACCTCCGTTTCTGTTTGTTGTATTGTAATAGAAATCAAATATTTATTTTTATCATTCACTGAATTTTGATTTCAAAAACAGATAATTGAAAGGAGAAGAGGATTGTCAATCATATTTTATAGAAATCAATCCCTTATTGTATTATATCTTATTGATTTATGTGGATAATTTTTTTTCAAAACACTGCTAATGATTAGATTCATAAATTATTTATTAGTTTAGCTTTTATATTTATGGAAAAAATATCTTCAATTGAATAAGCTTATAAACTTTAATCATTATCGGAATGTCATATATATAATCAATTCACTGTATTCGGCTGATTTCTAATTTATTTTCTGAATGATTTATTCAAAAAAGTTTTCAAATATACACTTGGAGAACATTTAAATGTTTCAAGCGAAATATATCCATTTTGTAATTCACTATATAAAAGCGACAGAAAAAAACTTTTTATATTCTTCAGACATTTCGAAATGAATCTTTTGTATTTATTTACTCTACTAATTGCATTTGTGTCGAGTTTGGAACAAATTCTAGAATGGGATGCATGGCAATGGATAAATAGACGTTGGTCTATTAGTAGATTTATTTATGCTTTCGATGCTCTTAATGGTAAGATATTTGACAAAAAGCACATATGGTATGTGTGTGCATCACACGAATTTTGCTTAAAAACTCTCGCAGTACCTTATTTAGCAAAAGTGGCGTATTGCGCAAAATTCGTGACGCCCATTCATCATTTATTTATTTTTTATAAAAATTATTTTTATTTTTTACTTTTTAGTGACGTTATTATTAGTGACTTAAAATAATTCCTTGCTTGCATCTCGTAAAGAAAGCATAGGGCGAATGAATCAGAAAATGATAATAAAATTCAAATCATAAATATAGAAATTCTCTCGAAACGTTTGAGGGTTTTAATTTTATTTATTATAATTTCGATTATTTGCTCATAAGAATTGGAGATTTATGTTATTTCGTCGTTGATCCTATCATGAGAACTTGACCAAATTAATATGGCACCATCCCTAAGATACCCCCTTTCCAATAAAAAAGAATCATCAATATCGGTTCATAAACAAAGAAGTTAGGCCTGAACAAACCTAACAAAAAAGGTCTAGTACCAATGAAAATAAACTGCAACGGATCGTTGCTAAACTTTATCCAAATTCATTTGAAATATTAATATGTTTATTCCTTTATTATTAATCAGATATCACTTGCTATTTACAGTCCATGTTGACTTAAAATCAAAAATAGCGATTGATTCTCATCTATTACTTGAGAAATAACAATTCTAGATTAGATTGTTGACGCTTCGATTATTATTGGTAACCATTGCTGAAGACATGGAGGAATCGACTTAAAATCAAAAATAACAATCGATTCTTATCTAATACAAGAGGAATAACCTTATTGCATTCCACTTTTGATGTTTTGACTATTATTGCCAACCTCTACTGAAAACGTGGAAGAATCGACTTAAAATCAAAAAGACTAAATTCTTTTTTGGTAACCAACTCAAGTTTGAGTTGTTTGTCATAAAAGAATTTAGTCTTTCTGATTTTAAGTCGATTCCTCCACGTTTTCAGTAGAAGTTGCCATTAATAGTCAAAACATCAAAAATGGAATGCAATAAGGTTATTCCTCTAGTATTAGATAAGAATCGATCGTTATTTTTGATTTTAAGCCAATTCCTCCATGTCTTCAGCAATGGTTACCAATAATAATCAAAGCGTCAACAATCTAATGTAGAATTGTTATTCCTCAAGTAATAGATGAGAATCAATCGATATTTTTGATTTTAACTCGATTCCTCTATGTCTTCAGCAATGATTACCAATAAAAACCGAAACGTCAAAAATCCAATATAGAATGGTTATTCCTCAAGTACTAGATGAGAATCAATCGCTATTTTTGATTTTAACTCGATTCCTCTATGTCTCCAGCAATGGTTACCAATAAAAACCGAAACGTCAAAAATCCAATATAGAATGGTTATTCCTCAAGTACTAGATGAGAATCAATCACTATTTTTGATTTTAACTCGATTCCTCCATGTCTTCAGCAATGGTAACGGATAAGAAAACAACGCAGTTGCTATGGTTACTTATAAAATTTCCTCCCAAATTTTTAGCATTTCACATCGAGAAGCCTAACCATTCTTCCTTAAGTTAGATTGAATGAGCTATATTAAAATGATCAAATGAATAAATTTTAAGGAATTTAATATAAAAAATTTAAAAAAGTACTTTATTATCCTAGAGTAAAGTACTTTAAAATATAATTTTACTAAAAACTTTATTTAACCTTTTTTGTGGTCCCCAAGGTACTTAATTAGGATATTAAATTTCATCAAAATTGGTTAAGTCATTTTCAAGATATTTAGAAAAAACTAAAAAAGTACTGAAATAAAGTACTAATGTTTGTGTACCGATATGTACCAAAAACTAATCAGCGCTTCATATTGTTAAAATACTGATAGGTTTTCAATTTCAATTCAATCGGTGCAACGGTGTGGAAAAATTCGTGGACGAAAAAAACGATAACATACATATAGTACATCCATCCATCCCCACGCACTTCCATAAAAATGGCACTTTTTGGCCTCTCGACGAGATCCCAGGTAATTTTTGGCAAAACCGTCACGTGCTAAAATTCAATCTAATTGAATACTTCAATTTGTGACCTTAATTGAGTCCATGGGTTCCGTAGTCTTTACCTGAGGACCCTTTGAAGTAGCGCTTGCCGCGCGACCGATTACAATACTTTCCCCATGCTTCGCATTGGATAAAGTAAAAAAATTGGACCAATCGGAAGCTAGACTGGACCCAATGCAAAAAAATTGTTCATAATCGGTTCACAATTGGCGGAGATATGAGGTCCCACGAAAATCAGGATTTCGCAATTAGTATTATAAAAAATCATTTTCAACCATGATTTTTGCCTGCCTAAATAGTTTTCTACATTTTTTAAGCTTCTCTCCAGATATTGATGTTGAGAATCACTGCTTTAGAACATTTTTTATTATTATTTATCTTTTGCCTTTCAGCCATCAGATTTTGTTAATTCATAACATTAAACATTAAATTGAACATTGGCAAAAATTTTACAACAATTATCTAATAAATAACATAAAATATAACTAGAAATAGTTCAAGCCCGACTCGCTGCAAATATTTGACCGGCTATAATCTGATCCCTACACTAATTTACACACACTTCCTCATACACACACAATCACACAATGGCCAAAATGAACTATAGTTTCCAAAGGCCATTAAAAAAAATCTAGAAATAGTGAAGTACAAATACAAAAATAGCGGTAGAAAAATACTTTAAATAATCGATAATCGACTTTTCGAACCATCATAATATGTATTAAACACTGACTTACTTAGCTTTATTCATAAAATTGATATTAAAAAAGTATTTCTTGTGATAAATCCAATTCGAGGAATCTCTGTTAAGTGTATTTTATATGCAAAATGTAAAAAAATTAAATTTTGTATTTTTAGAAAAAGCAAATTTGCACAATGGTTTGCTAGGAGTTGAAACCATTAAAGCTCTCTCATCTCTCGATTTGTGGACGTCTTCTCGAACCGATTCGTTTGAAATTGATCGACAATCCAGAGAATGCTGGATTTTTAATAATCCGAATATTTTTCTCAAGGTTATAAGAGAGAACAAAATAAAAATTTTTACTTCACGTTAAGATTAATTTTCTTTATATTTTAGATTTTTAATTCAAGAAAAAATTTAAAGATATTTTCATTCTTCCCACATGTTATATGAATTGGAAGTTTTTAATACAAAAAGAGGAACCGAATTTACACCGAATTTTATGTTGGAAAAATATGAGTAAAGGTGAATATTTTTATGACTCGGATATTATTATATTAAATAAGATATCATCATCATTGAGTACACAGTCCTAAGATTGGTTTGACACAACCACCTCATCATGGTTGTTTACTAGGGATTTGTAAGTTTGTGGTTTCCCATTGCCTTCCACATAGCGTAAATTTTGAATAAGGCCGCTAATCCTGTATTCAGGGAAGGTGGGGATATAAATGGGAAGCTCGTATGGATGGATTGTTTGGACATACTTTTCCCCTGACCAAAAACATAAATGTGAAAAAGGGGCCAAGTTCTGTACAAACGGCTTCGCCAACAAAAGAGTTAAAATATAAACGGCTACCAAGTTGCATAGCAGTTTCTCATAAAATATCTGTTTAAACCCTGGTCGATTTTTCATAAATTTCACCCCTTCATTTCGGGCCCCGAAGAGGGAAAGTTTCGATTTTTCAATTTACTCCAAAAAAGTTTCACATATTGTACAAATGTACATTCATATTTCGAAAAAGGGAATAAATATATCTCTAGATATAAATCTCAATGTTTTAAGGAAGTTTATGATTTTATTTTAGGCCACACTCATTGCAGTGCTGGGTCATATGTGGCACGCGGGCCACGGGTTTGACGAGTCCTGCATTATATATGAATGAATAAAAAAATAATTAAATAAAAAAATCTCGAAAAGAATCGAGTTTCGTAAACCGAGATACTTCCATTATTTTTGTGTTTTAATTATTAATTCAGTTAAATTTTTGCTGTTAAAGTTTTTTGCAATTTCTAGTAAATCAGCTTTCTAAAAATTAATTAAAAAGATCATTAGCCGCTGAAATCTAATTAAAAAAATCTAAAAAACACGCTTTTGTCAGTATTGCACTAAAAGTACAAAATAATTTAATAAACTTTATATTATTACTTTACCATACAGGGTATGGTCAAGTATTGTAATCGTGCATGAAAAAAGTGGTTTTGTCATTCTTTTATCTCAAAAACGGCTGAAACTATTTTGATTAAAAAAATTGAGCAAAACCATGGCATTTCGCTCTACAAAAAAGCTCTAACAAGTGAACATCGAAAAAATTATATTTTTCGAGATAATAATTGTTTTGTCAAAATGTCTGTTAGTCTGTGCGTTACCAAATTTTCGTGGACGAGCTAGCTCAAAAACAAGTGTGAATATCGAAACCAAATTTCACACATAGTATTGAGATTAAGAGCTGATTAGATTTTGGTGCATATCGAACCAAAATTAAGGGGGTGGAGAGGGGGTTAAAAATTAAAAATCTAGTCCATTTGAGCAAATTCATCCAAATTTTGTATACATAATCAGTGTGACCCCAGAAGTCTAAAAATGCCAAAACTAACCGCCCAAAATGGGGGGGGGGGTATAGGGTCAAAAAATGAAAATCTAGGTCTTAGGCATTAAGGAGGTTTGGGAATAAATAATCAATCTGTTTGATCTACGAAAAAATCTTTTGTATTTATGCAGAGTGACAACTTCTGCCAACTAAATTTTTTAATAAAAAATTGTTAATAATGAGGTTAATAAAATCTTTGTTTTGATAATATTAATAAAAAGAATATTGAGATAAATTGTTCTCATTATAAAAACATTTATTTAACACAAAAACGATTCCAAGAAATAGAGTTGGATTTTGTTATATTCTGTTGGCTGCAAATAACTTTTTATTTTTACATTTATGAATAACTAATGAACTAGACTGTCAAATCTGATTGAAAAATGTATCATTCGATTCATAAAAGTTGAATTATTGATCTTTATAAATTTGTTGAAAATGGTATAATTTGTATAGATGTTATAGCCCTTTTAAAAGCTTGGTCCATTTACTTCCATGTTAAAAAGGACAATTTTCAATAATTTATTTCTCGGTAATGGGACAGACGATTAACTTCAAATTTCGGGAATAAATATTTAATAACTCAATGATTCGATGGTAAAAATTTGAGAATTTTCTTATAAAAATGATAAACAGTGAGGAACCCCCTTAAGCAGAGATAACGTCATTGATTTCTCTTTATAATTTTTCTTTGCTTATCTTGACTCATTTTCATTCTTTCAAACCATTTCATATTTCCCATTTGACATAAAAAGTATTATTTAAAAAATCGGAAATAATATTAGACCCCTCGTCCCACCAAAGTTTTGTTTAAAAACGTTCCTACTCGCCTATTTGACTTAATATAAAAAATAAAAATTAATTTAACTCTTGGCTTACAGGTACATCTTCACTTTCCTTCATACTTCGCCCTTCAAAGGAATTATTTCTGTCCCAAGTGCCCGTTGAATCGTTTCGCATCCAAAACATTTATTTATGGGATATGATGCGTGCTCCGGTGGATGTAATATTTTATTTATGGCCTTACTGGAATATTTTGAGAAATGGATCTCGTAAAGCTGCTTATGAATCGAATGATTTACACGCGATCACCATCTTTAAAGAATTTGCTGAAGATTTCAATTTCACGTAAGTTGAAGCTTTATTTATTAAGGGGGTTCGTGACTGTTTATCATTTTTATAAGAAAATTCTTAAATTTTTACCATCGAATCATTGATGTATGAAATATTTATTCCCGAAATTTGAAGTTGATCGTCTGTCCCCTTATCGAGAAATAAATTGTTGAAAATTGTCCTTTTAACATGGAAGTAAATGGACCGAGCTTTTAAAAGAGCTATAACTTCTATATAAATTATACCATTTTCAACAAATTTATACAGATCAATAATTCAACCTTTATGAATTGAATGATACTTTTTTCAATAGATTTGACAGTCTAGTTAACTAGTTATTCATAAATGTAAAAATAAAAAGTTATTTTCAGTCAACAGAATATAACAAAAGCACTAGTGAAGAATTCCAACTCTATTTCTTGAAATCGTTTTTGTGTTAAATAAATGTTTTTATAATGAGAAAAAATTTATCTCAATATTCTTTTTATTAATATTATCAAAACAAAGATTTTTATTCGAAATTAACCCTATTATTAACAATTTTTTATTAAAAAATTTGGTATGCAGAACGTTGTCACTCTGTAAATACAAAAGATTTTTTCGAAGTTCAACCAGATAGATATAAGCTGTCCCGAACTCCCTGAAATAGTCTGGCGTGATTTGTTTACACCACACAACTTTACCAAACGCTAGACACCCCTTGAATATTTATTTAATTATTAAACAAGATTCGGCGGGCATCTTGCTGGCTAGGGGATGTGTTTGAAAATTGTAGATTTTAAATTAGGATTAAAAGTAAGTTGTAAAAAAAATAACGGTGAAAATTTTCAAACAAAATGATCACCTCGGACGTCAAGCTTCACTTGCTGAGTGGCTGAATGTACAGGGTAATTAAAATCTTAACCAAAACATTCTGTGAAAAAACAGGCCAAGTTCAAAAAAGTAGTGAAATCTACTGTGCAGCCAAGTTAAATTCGCAAAAATAGTACTTTCAATTAAAAAGAATTCTTTCAATTTTGAATGACAATCTAAATTTATGGATTCTAAATTTTTAATTTAGATTATTTTCCTGAAACTTGGCTGTTACGAATTATACTGTAAGGGTTAATGAACTAAATTCGTGAACAGTTAAGTTATATGAAAATAATTTAAATTAAAAATTTAGAATCCATAAATTTAGATTGTCATTCAAAGTGGAAAGAATGCATTATAATTGAAAGTACTATTTTCTGAACTTAATTATTCTTGGCGAATTTAACTTGGCTGCACAGTAGATTTCACTACTTTTTCGAACTTGGCCTGTTTTTTCACAGAATGTTTTGGTTGGGATTTCTCTGCTTTTTGTAAGCTATGAGGAAGCCCGTTGGTCCAAAGGGCTAGAATTTTTATTTTTATCCTCCCCTCCCCATTTTGGGTGGTTAGTTTTTGCATTTCTAGCCTTCTGGGGGCCCACAGAATATGTAGACAAAATTTGGTTGAGTTTGGTCCAACGGGCTAGAATTTTCATTTTTGACCCCCCCCCCCCATTTTGAAGGGGTTGAAAGATAGAAAGTTTTGATTTTTGGAATTTTTCCTTTGTTTGTGTCACAAACTCCACTAGCAGGCGAAATTTCATGATACTGGAATGATTGGAAGTACCCTATAGGTTTTGATGACCTGTCTGTCAGTGAGTGAGTGCCAAAATTAGCTATTTTCTCAGGTCCATATCTCAGAATCCATTTAAGCTATATTATTGAAATTTGGTACTCTCCTCAAGATGGATTACATAATTACATGTGTATAATTTCAGCTCTGTATCTCAAATGGGTTCCGAGCTGCAGGGTGGGTCGAAATTGGCTCGAAATGGTTCGTGTAAATAGCGTACAGCGTGTACGGCCAAGCCGAGGGGTGAACCGCGACCTAATATGCTGTACACCTACTTCCACTTGTACTTCCAAATATTTCTAAGTACTTCCAAATATTTCCAAGTACTTCCAAATATTTCCAAGTACTTCCAAATATTTCCAAGTACTTTCAAATATTCCCAAGTACTTTCAAATATTTCCAAGTACTTTCAAGTGTTTCCAAGTACTTCCAAATATTTCCAAGTACTTCCAAAATACTTCCAAAGAGGTGTACATCTAACTTCCAATCGCGGATCACCTCTCGGGCCAAGTCAATGCTCGAACTTGGCCTGCGCCCGCTATGCACTTTGATATTATAAAATATTTTTTATTAGATTTCGGATTTACATCCCTAAGCACTAGCTAAACAAATAAGTATTTCAGTGATAAAAGTACATTGTGTTGAAGTGTTTTAAAACACAAGTTTATTTTCTAGAGCTCGCATATTGGATGATCCAACTGGTCCAGGGGGTCGATCTTCAGACGGGAATTGGACAGGCGATTTGAGTTTTCTGATCTCGGGAAAGGCTCAGGTTTGCCTGACAGCGACCGCTCCAACGTCTGCGCTAGTTGAGAGTTTCCGAATTGTTCGCATCGGCGGACACTCTCACGCGAGACTTTTTTGGAGAATCATTCCATACCAGGTCAACGCAAGGTCAGAATTAAGGATTAAAGAAAAATAGGTTAAAAGTACTTGCTTACTCTGAAACAGATGTTTCTCAACCTTTTTTGGTTGACGGCACACTAAAAATATCTGAAATCATTTGCGGCACACCTAAATATAAATAAGCTGACGTGTTCTGATGTGGCCATCCACTTGACTTTACCATACAACCTGGCCCCTCACTTATATTTAATATTTAATAAAATTATTTATAATCATGAAGGTTAGTTTTTGCATTTTTAGACTCCTGGGACCCACTGATTATGTATACAAAATTTGGTTGAGTTTGGTAAATGACAAAGATTTTCATTTTTCGACCCCCCCCCATTTCGGGCGGTTAGTTTTTGCATTTTTAGACTTCTTGGGTCCCATTGATTTTGTATACAAAATTTGATTTAGTTTGGTAAATGGCCAAGATTTTCATTTTTTGATCCTCCGCCCCCCCCCCCTCCATTTCGGGCGGTTAGTTTTTGAATTTTTAGACTTCTGGGGACCCACTGATTATGTATACAAAATTTGGTTAAGTTTGGTAAATGGCCAAGATTTTCATTTTTTGACCCTCCATTTTGGGCGGTTAGATTTTTCATTTTTAGACTTCTGGGGTCCACTGATTATGTATACAAAATTTGGTTGAGTATGCTCAAACGACCTAGATTTTTAATTTTTAACCCCCCCTCGACCCCCCTTAATTTTGGGTCGATATGCACCAAAATCTAATCAGCTCTTAATCTCAATGGACAAAAACTACGTGTGGAATTTGGTTTCGATATTCACACTAGTTTTTGAGCTAGCTTGTCCACAAATTTGGGAACGCACAGACTAACTAACTAACTAACAGACATTTTGACAAATCAATTATTATCTCGAAAAATATAATTTTTTCGATGTTTCCTTATTAGAGCTTTTTTGTAGACCGAAATGCCATGGTTTCGCTCAATTTTTTTAATCGAAATAGTTTCACTGTTTTTTAGATATTTTGAAAAAAAGAAGGAAAAAAAACACTTTCTTCATGCACGATTACAATACTTGACCATACCCTGTATGGTAAAGTAAAAAATAAGCTGACGTGTTCTGATGTGCACGCTTTAGAATTGCTTCGTGACAAAATTGTTTAATTATTTATAGGTTTCCATCCCTATTGGGAGTTAAATATATTTTTATTTCACATTACTTAAATCGATTGAAGAATGTTGAAAATCTTTTTTATTTCAAAAGTAGAAAAAATACTGACGCATTGGATAAAGTAAAAAGCAAAATCACATTAGAAAAATGGAACTGAGACAGCAAATCGGGTAACTCGAATGTTTGTATGGTAAACTCTACCTTTTTCTATTCTCTACATATTTAAAGCTTATGTAAAAATTATTCTTTCATACATAATGTACTTGATGGTTTACATGGCATATGCTATGGAGCATTCCTTCAACGACTGGACTCGCCTATCTCATACGCAGCTTTCATTCTTCTGCGCACAATATGTTGCCTAAATACAGGCGCACCAACGTCACATATCAAGTTCAAATTCAGTGTACATTTTGAGGATTTCAATTACCGTCTTTTTCCGAAAATAAGACACATTCTTACTTTCTTTTTTGGTCCAAAGTACGCGCTAGGGCTTATTTTCGGAGGAGGGCAAAAATAAAAGTATATTGGCTTGTTTATTGCAATGTCAAGTGTCTGGAGGTAACCAGTCATTCCTGCCGGAATCATTATTTGCTGACCTGATCCAACTCTGCGTTTTTTCTCATTTCCTTGGTCCACCAGTTGACACAGGTAATCGTAGTCTGCACGCCATTTACGAACCATACGGAGATCCAGCATCTTCTCTTTACAGAATGCTACAAGATTTACACCCCTGGAGTCTTCCACGATTCCCTTTTTGTACTCGACGGAATAGCTCTTTCGTTTTGTACTCATTTTAACTGAGGTTAAAAATTATTCACTTTATTTTTAAATAAAATTACGTATGAAGAAATAATCAGACTTACGAGACTGAAATGAATGAACGTTGTATACCTGCACTGTCGCTCAATGTAGACTGCTGCCTTATGTTGTATTTTTAAGATAAATTCCAAGAATTAATTTGAAACCAACTGTAGAGGTAAACAATTAATTTCTCGGAATATTTTGTTTCAAACATTTCTCTGAAATACGAGTATTAGGAAAGCTAAACATATTATTACTTATACTTAATAAATCAACAGCAGATTTTAACGAATTCTTTTTGTCACATTATTTTAACTAGGGATTATTTTCGGGGGATGTCTTATTTTACAAAAAGTTCCGAAAATCACGATAGGGCTTATTTTCGGAGGATGTCTTATTTTCGGAAAAAGACGGTAGTACAGTTATTTATTTATATTTTATAATTCAATATTTTTCTTATACTTGCGAAAAAAAATTGAATTAGTTGAAATGCTCTAAATTAAAAAATAATTCAAGCTCAATTTCAGGCAAGAGCTACAATATTCAATTATTTTTTCACTCGTGATTTTAAAAGATAAAAGAATTGACTATTGGCTGATAAAATGAAATGAAAAATTAATACTCTTTACTTTTGATCTGATATCGCAATTTAATAATATTTCTACTAAAATCTTAGAATTTGTCCGAAAAAAATTGATTTCACTTTTAAAATACATCTTGGTTAATCTGAACCTGAGCTGATTTTTTGAAAAAACTACCAACTATTTTAAAAAAAAAGATGCTCAAAACTTTAGTTATATATTTAAATAAGAGGACTTTATGAAAAAATTATTTTTCATTTTAAGCTAAATTTTTTAATTTCCGTTCTAGAAGAATGGAGTGAAAAATTTCTGTGCTTATATCATATATTGCGATTCAGAGAGAGGTTTTTATCTCGGGGGTGTGAGCTGACTGCCCGGATAGCGTGTTAGTTCTCAGGTTCGACTCCTGGGGGGATGAATCCTCTCTTGATATCGCAATTTAATAATATTTCTACTAAAATCTTAGAATTTGTCCGAAAAAGATTGATTCAATTCTTTCTCTTTTAAAATATATATGTATATTTAGGTATAACTATGTTTATTTTCATCAAACAGAGGATAACCTCATTAATTTGTCTTTATAAAGCTGCTATTATTACTAATAAATATTTTTAAATTTTCAGTTCATTTATCTCTGTCTTCGCTTGGCAATTATGGGCTGCGCTCGTCGCTAATATTTTAATTGTGGCTTCTCTTATTCATATCTACAAAGGAAGCGATTGGACTTATGGGGTTCTGTTTTTCATAGCGTCTCTTTCAGGGCAGGGTCCAAACTTGACTCCAAGAGAAAACAAGCCCCTCACAGCTGCTATATTTTCACTTTTAGTATTGATTCTTGGATGGATATTTACTCAATTTTATTGTTCAGGTAAAACCCATTCCCATTAAAATCACTTTTGTAAAATAAATTCGAATTCGAGTAGTAAGGAGTTCACCAAAAAATTCAATGAAACTAATATGCCAACAAGTTTAATCTCACCACGAAATGGTGCAGTTGTGCTAAACAAGCATCTGATTTTATATTTTTGTGAAACCTACCTAGTATTTTATATTTTAAATTTTAAAAAGTTAATAAAATTTTTCAAAATTTTCTTAACTTTATTTAAAATGTTTCACCAAGAAACCACACCATTCTCACTAAACAAAAATTAAATAGTACGTTCTTTTTAAAACGCATACTTTTGAATTTGAATCTCAATATAGATTTATAAATTCTATGTTACCCGGTACGCTTGAGAGGTAGGTTATTTTTTAACAGGAGTATTTTCTGTCTCTATGTCTGGAATCAGATACGATAACTTAAGAACAAAGATTCATAGAAAGTATTTTCTTGTTCTAAAATGTTCTGTTTTTTCCCATCCAGAGAACGGATTAGATTTTGGACTTTCTAGCTTTAGAACTTCTGGTTCAAAAATGCAGAAGATATCATTTTTTGAATGATTTTATTGGAATTTTAAACTATTGTTATAATATATAGGCATTAATGAAAAATTTATTTTATTTAATTAAAGCAGAGAATTAGTATTTATCTCTTTTTGAAAAAAAATGGAATTTAAAAAAAAAACAACTCCCGGTGACAACCGAATTATTTATGAATAAAATTTAATTTATCTGGTCTTAATGCAATATAAAAATATTTCAATTAATATGGAAGAAATTAAGACCAGATAAATAAATTAAATTCTTTTCATGAATTTATTTTATATTTAAATTTAATATAATAATTACTTATAAATGGGTCTTTAGGGTAAATAAGTTTTCACTTTATTTTTTATTTATTAAATATGCAGACTGGCGATTCTTTTATTAGAATCTGAATGATTTCAGTAATTACAACTTCTTGATGTGCTTAATAATTTAAAACAAAAATTCTGAACAAATAGAAATAAAAGATTATTATGCTATTCCATTTTTGCTTCTTTGGCTTGGTTCATTATAGGGTATTATCAACTATCTTTTTTGATTAACAAAATCGGTAGAATTAGTATTTAGTATTTTATCTGCGGCCCCAGATAATTTTTTTTCTTAAAATGTTTGCCAAAAGATTAGACATCCTTGCTTTAAAGCCTGGATTCCCATAGTGGCATAGTGGTCTATATGAACTCCCAGGGGTCGATTTTGACTTGCAGATGATCCATATCGGCGAGATATAAATGGGTTTCACGTAAATGGAATTTTTTATTTTCCTCGTAATTCTTGTTTGCATTAAAGCTAATTTTGAAAGACCCATTTTTCTAAAGGGTTCATATCGAGAATGATTGAAGAAGCAATATTATTTTGATTGTTGTTGAGTGGTTTTCATTTTATGAAGGAAAAACTGCGATTTTTTGAAAAAATTGAAAATTTCCTGTCAGTAAAATGCTAAAGTATCTATACATTTAAGAATTTTAATAAAAAAGTGGTCCAAGTAAATGTTCAAGTCAACAAAATTTCCTAGAGAATGAGATAAAAATCAAGATTTCTGGATGAGTGTTTTTCATAACTTCAACCTCATTTTAGTACGGGTTACCATTATCCAATTAAGATGAAATTTTGAATTGTACAAAATTTAGTCTAGTTTCCCGCAATTAATTTAAGCTGAATCACTTTTTGGATCCTCTATATACTGGGCTATACCTCATAGGTGGTGCGGAAATGGTTGCATATTATGTAGAGTACGACGTCTCCAACTTTTGGGATCGCGATATCTCAGGAATAGTAATTCATAAAAAAAAGTATAATAACAATTTTTGTAGAGAATTGCATGATCTACAACTTCTGTCTGACCTATTTTTACGATAACACTTACCGTTTACGAGAAAAATGCGAAAAACCAATATTTTTGACCTTTGACAAATTTTTTGCAGAGGTCGCGAGGATGGGGATTTTTGATATTCCATTTGTAATAGTGTATGTCCGGTCCAGTCCTAGCGCTCACCGCTAGATGGCACTGCGACCTCATACATAGTAGTTTGTTCAAATAAACAATACTTTAATATTAGTAATAATACTTTAAGTAAACAACAGTCAAATTGTCAAACACACTGTACACTACATAAATCAATCTATTTATAATGAAATAATAAATCAATGAATTATTGAGAGACGAGTTGGCGCGTGTAATCCCGTGAGCGATAATATTCGTTGAATGTTATATATGCGCCAACCCGGATCGAAATAATTTAGCTACCACAAATCATGGTTTGCTCACATACTTTTTGTCACAGACTTCCAATACCTCGCTTTCCCTCGTGGTTGGACCAACAGTTGGGGTTAAGGGGCATTCCCCTTACCTTCCAACAACCAACCCCTATCACATCACAATAGCGTTCACCCCCCACCACTAACACTGGTAGACCCCAACGTGATTTGAACACGCAACCTTCTGATCTGGAGTCAGAAAAAAAAGGGTGAAGGGGTGTGGTGTCGGTCCAGTCCTAGCGCTCACCGCTAGATGGCACTGCGACCTCATACATAGTAGTATTGTTTATTTGAACAAACTACTATGATATGAGGTCTGCAGTTCCATCTAGCGGTGAGCGCTAGACTGGACCGGACAGTGTATTTAACACCTGCACCAATTTTCAGCTCTATGCGAATTATTGTAAGCCTAGTATTTTTTTTTTGACTATTTTGACTGGACTATTCTGATACGTCCTAAAATTACAATATTATAATATTAATTTTGTTAAAGGAGATTGATGTACGTTCTTGGTGAAACATATTTTAATAAAGTAAAGAAAATGTAAAAAATATAAAATTCTAGGTAGATTTAACAAAAAAATTTTGTGAAACCTAGTATTTTATATTTTTAAATTTTCTTTACTTTATTTTAATATTAATTGAAATCGAGTATTCATAAATTGGTGAGGACAGAATAAATAGCCATCAAGGTCCAAATAATAATTTTTTTTTTGACCACTGTCCTTTTCCCTACCTTTTAGGTCTAATGGCTGCATTGACAACTCGGATGAGCCCTCAGCCGCCTTCTACTCTGGAGGAGATGGCTTCCTCTTCAAATGAATACCATATTGGAATTATTAAGGGAACTCGACTTACAAATATATATACGGATAGTAAGGACCATGTAATGAAAGCTTTAAGAGCAAGGTAATTTATTGTATTTCTGTCCGGTCCAGTCTTAGCGCTCACCGTTAGATGGCACTGCGACCTCAAACAAATAGTTTATACAACTAAACAATACTTTAATTGGAGTAATAATTATTTAAGTGCACAACAGTCAAATTGTTAAACACATTGTATACTACGTGAGTCAATCAATCAATAATGAAATAATAAACCAATGAATTAATGAGAGTCGAGTCAACTCATTTAGTGGCGTGAGCCATGATATTCTTTGAATGTTATAAATGCGTCAAATCGACTTGAAATCCTTGAATGGTCTCCAAAACACACCGCGATTGTTAGAGAAAAAAATCCAAAACCAATTGGTTCTCGCATCATTGTCACAGAGATCCTTTTTATTCGTTAATAAACCACGAATGTCCGGAACATCAGAAGGATCGGGAGCTCGATTTTTTCTTTAACAAGCGCGGTGTGTTTTGAGGACCTTTCAAAACGTCTTAAATTTCGATTTTCTTGTTTTTATACGGGACTCATCACAATTGGAACATTTTGATCGTGTTGCCTTGTTCAAGGATTTCCTCACGTTGTTCTTCTCTTGATAGTAGTATTTCAAGCTGTTCTGCTATTGATAGTATTTTAAGGTGTTTTCTTGGTAGTACTTCAAGCTGTTCTTCTCGGCGTTTGTGAATTGCCCCCGGATTGATGCTGTAATCTAGCTTGATTCTTTTGAGGGGTTTTGGATTTCGTTTGTAGTTTTTTGTCACTCATTATAAGGTATTGAAGGTATGGTACCGCGACATTTCATTCCCCGACAAAACATCCCCCGACAAAATATCCCAAGGACAAAATATCCCCCGACAAAATATCCTTCAGACAAAATATCTCATGACAAAATAACCCTTTCCCGCGTGAATCTTATGAGTAATGCAAATCGACTTCGGCTCGGTTGGGTTCGTATAGCTCCTTTTCTGGCTGGCATTTAGATGGTTCGGTTGGTTAAATTCCTTAAAATGTATTCATTTGATCGTTTTAATATAGGACTCATTTAACCTAACTTAAGTAAGAATGGATAGGCTTCTCGCTGTGAAATGCTAAAATTTTGGGAGGAAATTTTATAAGTAACCATAGCAACTGCGTTGTTTTCCTATCCGTTACCATTGCTGAAGACATAGAGGAATCGAGTTAAAATCAAAAATAGCGATTGATTCTCATCTAGTACTTGAGGAATAACCATTCTATATTGGATTTTTGACGTTTCGGTTTTTATTGGTATCCGTTGCTGAAGACATAAAGGAATCGAGTTAAAATCAAAAATAACGATTGATTCTCATCTAGTACTTGAGGAATAACCATTCTATATTGGATTTTTGACGCTTTGATTATTATTGGTAACCATTGCTGAAGACATGGAGGAATTGGCTTAAAATCAAAAATAACGATCAATTCTTATCTAATACTAGAGGAATAACCTTATTGCATTCCATTTTTGATGTTTTGACTATTAATGGCAACCTCTACTGAAAACGTGGAGGAATCGACTTAAAATCAAAAAGACTAAATTCTTTTATGACAAACAACTCAAGTTTGAGTGTAAAATCAAAAAGTTGTTTGTCATAAAAGAATTTAGTCTTTTTGATTTTAAGTCGATTCCTCCACGTTTTCAGTAGAGGTTGCCATTAATAGTAAAAACATCAAAAATGGAATGCAATAAGGTTATTCCCATAGTATTAGATAAGAATCGATCGTTATTTTTGATTTTAAGCTGATACCTCCATGTCTTCATCACTGGTTACCAATAATAATCGAAGCGTCAAAAATCTAATGTAGAATTGTTATTCCTCGAATGTTAAATGAGAATCGACCATTATTTTTGATTTTAAATCAATTCCTCCATGTCTTCAGCAATGGTTACCAATAAAAACCGAAACGTCAAAAATCCAATATAGAATGGTTATTCCTCAAGTGCTAGATGAGAAACAATCTATTATTAGGTCTCTTTGAAGTCTGAGTTGGTAAACAAAAAGCTGTCTTTCGAATTTGATGCTTTTTGGCAGGTTTTCTTCGTTCTTTTTTTTACAGAAGACTCTTTGGGGAAGGGGGTTTGTTAACTTCTTCTTTCCACGTCAGAGATGGGAAAAGCAAGGGTTGGCTTTTGAAATTAGGCTGGAAATTCTCTGCGTTGGCCTAAGGTAAATATTTTGTTTATTTTTAAAATGTTTTTTCTTTTTTTTTAGATAATATGGTTAAAAAGGATAGTCAATCCAGGGTTGGGAACTTGCAGCTTTTAGGTGCTGAAACTAATGGTGGTATTTTTGTTATGTGGATGATTCAGATGGTTATATAGATTATAAGGATATAGGGAAGAATGGTATTAATTTAAATAGGTCTGGTTACTACAAAGCTAAGCTAATTCAGATATTATCATGTAGGTTTGCATTCATTTGTAGGATCATGGCATTGTGGAAGTTCTGTCTATTACTACTTGGGATTATAGTATTCTGCCTCCTATGATTAAATCAATTATAAATTTGTCAAGTCCTAAAGTCCTAGAGTTGTACAAAATTTTATTTAGTTCTCACAAGCAGAGATTAGCTGAGGTAGAGAGAGGTCATACCATCCTTGTTAAGGTTTTGACCAGGTTTCCTTAACAACTTATGGCAAATGCCGGGATGGCTAATGCGTCGCTTGCTCCTGGTATCGGGTTTTTGCGCGGAATTTTTAAATAACTTTTTGTCTTTTTGATGGAAATATATGGTCATGTTATTTGTTAATGAGCATACATTTCTATTTTTTCTTTTTCTTTTTTTTTTTTTTTTTTACTTGTTTATTATTTGTTAAATTGTTGTAATTAATTTGTATTGATATTTGTTAATGTATTGTAGCTAGATTGTATTGATGTTTGGAGGACCTAGCCACCGAGGACTTGTGCCTCTAAGCAGGTCGAGGAATAAAGATTTATTTATTTATTTATTTATTTAATCGCTGATTTTGATTTTAACTCGATTCCTCTATGTCTTCAGCAATGGTTACCAATAAACCGAAACGTCAAAAATCCAATATAGAATGGTTATTCCTCAAGTACTAGATGAGAATCAATCAAAAAATGGGAGCCCCAAACACACCCCGCCCGACGATTGGCTGGTTCGGTTTTCAATGTGTGTTTGATTAGAACAAAAAATGGGAGCCCGAGACACACCCCGCCCCGACGATTTCGGCTGTTCGGTTTTCAATGTGTGTTTGATTAGGAAAAATGGGAGCCCCAAACACACCCCGCTCAACGATTGGCTGGGTCGGTTTTCAATGTGTGTTTGATTAGAAAAAAAATGGGAGCCCGAAACACACCCCGCCCGGACTAAACTTTTCGGACGTTCGGTTAATATATATTAACCGAACCGGAGTCGATTTGCATTACTCATAAGATTCACGCGGGGTAGGGTTATTTTCTCATGAGATATTTTGTCCTTGGGATATTTTGTCTGGGGATGTTTTGTCGGGGGATGAAATGTCGCGGAATCGAAGGTATATAATTAAACTATTATGGAAAATGTTTCTTCTACCAAAATTAATAAATAAATTTAAATAATTAAATGTTCAATTAACAAAAAAAAAACTTTAAAAATGCAAGCACCTTGGCTGACTGCCTGACCGAAAGTCCTTCTATTCCGCCCAGATTGCGTGGCAAAGCAGTGACGAGTTTCGGTCCTGTTTTCCCCTAGCAAGCGCTCTCTGGACAAGTAACCTCGAGCATTCCCGCTCGAAAAACCAAACTGCCGTGCCCCCAGATAAAAACTCTTAATAATTCGAATTTTTTTCTTTCCTCTTGATAATTAAAACTTCTTGATAATTCTAATTTTTCTTGTAGTCCCTTGGATTTTGAATTATCGAGAGTCAATTGTATTACATTCCTTTTTTCTCAAACTTGTGAACTCTGATATAGACTTAGCCATAATTATAGAAAATTTTCAAAAATCGAAACGGCAATGGAACGACTATTCCTAGTTTGAATATAAATAAAAGACAAATAAAGTAAAGAAACCTTTGTATTTTTTTTTTGGCTTTTCGGCCTTTCTAGCCATAAGCCAATTTACGATACTACTTATATTTTTAATTTTTTTAATTTGTCTCTACCCCCGGGGTCAGATTTTAGCCCGATGCCTCGAGTTGGATTCGAACCCAGGTCCTCTGGTTAGCAGGCTGGCACGCTAACCCCTAGCCTATCTGACTCCCCTAGCTTACTATTAAACTCATAATATCGTTTCAATTGTTATCTTTATAGTTTTATTAGCTTAGGACAATACAAATTCAATAATACAAATACAATTCAAAATTCAATTTCAATATTTAGTGAATCCTCCCTTTCGAGCAATCACATTTTGTATGTGCTGCGACATATGCTGGCTGGCAATGCATTTTTTGGCTAGTCAAAAGGGTTATTGGACTAGATTACTACTAGATTTTTTGAAAATTTTGAATAAATTAAATTTACTTGATAAAAATTATTTGAGTATAATAATTTGGCCACCCACTGTAAATATGTTTCACCATTCTTTCTTAATCAAAAATAAAAGACAAATGCCTAAAGTAGTATTGTTAAAATTTATATAGAAAATCAAAGAGAGATGGTCAATTAGTTTTTTTTTTATGGACACTCCGAGTAAATCTTAAGTTCAAGTATATTGAAATTCGTATCTTCGAGGTTAAAGTTAGTATGATTAGAATAATTTCAAAATCGCAAATGAAATAACTCTTAAGTACTATAAAATAAGAATTTCAAAATTTGAATTAACATTTGAAATTTCACAGGTTTGGATCAAAGGCTCTCTGTAATCTTGAAAGCTGTTTTGAAGAGATGTGCACAGGAAAAACAGGAATCTTGTCTCCAGAAGCTTTTCTGTCATATCCTCTAATAAAAAGAAAAATTCCTTGTAACGTCAACACTCTCGGACCGTATTATTTCAAGTAATATAGATACATAATTCAATAAATATTAGACTTTAATTTACTCATCCCAGCAAAAACACTTGTGTATAAAAAGCCCAGTTTCGATTAATAAAAACCGTTTGCCAAAAAAGGAGTAAGATCTAATGTGCTGGCAAGTTCAACATCATCAATTTATCAAATGAGTCGAGAATATAGTAACTTCAATTAAAATGCATGTTTTTCATTTTACATATCTTAATATCAATTTATTGATTTCATATTTTTAACCGACTTCAAAAAAAGAGGAGGTTCTCTATTATTTTCAATTCAATTATTTTTTTTTCCTGTCTATGTTACCTGATTTCTTCCCCAATTTTGAACCGATTTTGATGATTTTTTGCATTGGGTTCAGTATAGTTTCCGATTGGTACCATATAGATTTCATTGGTACCTTTTTGTTATGTTTGTTCAGGCATAACTTCTTTGTTTATGAACCGATTTGAATGATCCTTTCTGCGTTTAGATCAGTATAGCTCCAAGGTAGTCAAGATAGATAACAAATGAATAAAATAAAATTTTTTATAAAAAAAAAACAATCTTAAAAGGTTCATTTAAAACCTGCCAACGTCTCGAGAGAATTTCTCTTTTTATGAATTGAATTTTATTATTATTTTCTGATTCATTCGCCGAAAATTTTCTCTTACGAGATGCATGCAAAATATTATCTTAAGAAACTATTCTTAACATCACTAAAAAGAGAAAAATAAAAATAATTTTTAGAAAAAAAAGCCACTTCAAAAAAATTAAATTCAACAAATAAAATAATAGGAACTCAAAAATCAAATAAAATGCACTAAAAGGTATAAAATAATTATCTAATTTAGTCAAACTAAACGATAAACTTTTTGAAGTCGGTGCCAAACAAACTATATAAGCGAGTTTACGCGATGTTGTCTTCATTACCCGCCAAACGTACTAAGTAAGATCCGTCGAGTGCGATTCATAAAATGTATATGTTTGGCACCGACTTCAAAAAGTGATTTCATGTAAAAATTTCGTCGTTTAGTTGTAACTAAATTAGATAATTATTTTATACCGTTTAGTGGATTTTATTTGATTTTTGAGTTATTATTATTTTATTTGTTGAATTTAATTTTTTTGAAGTCGTTTTTTTTCTAATTAGTTGAAATTATTTTCTTGAAACTCAGCATTTACGTATATTGTCATTATTGTTATTGTTTTTTAGGGCCTCCACCTTTTTCCTTTTAGCCCTCGGTCCTTCTACTTAGGGTCGATTGTATGTCGCAAAGTAAATGCTTTTTACAACTAACAAATGGTAGATGGTAAATGGAGGGACTGGGATGGCCAATCAGGTGACAGGCACTTTCAGCCATCCCAG
Source organism: Forficula auricularia (assembly GCA_024734495.1). Classification (NCBI taxonomy): domain Eukaryota; kingdom Metazoa; phylum Arthropoda; class Insecta; order Dermaptera; family Forficulidae; genus Forficula; species Forficula auricularia. Next base: position 1,463,804 of record JALMQS010000058.1, read on the forward strand.
TCCCTCCATTTACCATCTACCCTTTGTTACTTGTAAAAAGCATTTACTTTGCGACATACAACCGGCCCTTAGTAACATAATTCATGACATGCAACAATGCTTAAATGACAAGTTTCAGGAAAATAATTTTAACTAAAAATATGAAATTAAATAAATATAGATAAACATGTAAAATTAAAAATTTGCCTTTTAATTGAAGTCACTATATTCTCGTCTCATTCAATAAATTGATGATGTTGAACTTTTCAGAACATTAGATCTCCCTATATACTTTTTTGTCACGCGGTTTTTATTATTCAAACATGGCCTATTTTTACAGAAGTGTTTTTTGCTAGGATTTCATTTCTATTTCTAAGTCTATAGATGCGTATTTTCTGCAATCTTCGTCTTTATATTAAAAGCTGATTAAGGAAAAATTCTGTTTTTCGATTTCTCACTTTATTTGTTATTCAAGTTATTACACTATGTCAAATTTTAGCATTCTAGTGACATTGTATTTTCACTAAATATTAATTAAGTCTATAAATCTCACCCCTTCATTTTAGGCCCTGAAGAAGGAAAAATTTCGGTATTTTGTACCCCATACTCTAACACTAAGTCAAATTTCAGTATTCTAGCATCAACGAAAGTACTATAGAATTTCGATAAGTCTGTCAGTCAGTCACTCAGTGACGAAAAAGTCTATCTTTGGCATTCTCTAACTTGGACGGTATAAGCAATAGAAAAATGAAAGTTTTTAATTTAGTTAATATTATGGACAAGTATTGAGGAATAAAAACTTACAGGTTTCTAGTACGAAGTCACAGAGACGTCAAAATTGCGCGATTTGCTTCCTGTAAAGCACTGTTTTTCAACGTCTTGGTCGCGACCCCCACAGGGATCGCGAAGCCTCTATAAGGGGGTCGCGAAGCCTCAGTAAAAAATAGAAACAAAAAACAAAGTTTTAAAATATATTTTTATAAAAAAAATGTTAATTAAAGGATATTTGTAGGTTAACATAAGGCGAGGCATTTGGCGATGAAATCGATGTAAAAAGATATCTGTTATAGGTATTTAATTGTGTATTTAGCCGATACCTAATTATAAAAATTAATAAAAATGTTGTACGGATTTGATATTTGTATCATAATAAAATACAGGTTACAAACAGCCGGGGGTAGGAGGTCGTGAAATTTTTTTTCATACTAAGGGGATCGCGTCATGAAAAGAGTTGAAAAACACTGCTGTAAGGGGTCGACTGGCAGTGGACGCCTATTCGAATCGTCCCCAGATATTATCTATCTATATATATAGAGAGAGAGCGAGTAAAAAAGTACACATTAGAATGGCATTTCTGGAAATAGAATTTTTTCTAAATCTTCCAATATTAACTTGAAAGTTTCTTTTTGCCGAGAGTAGCAGAATTTTTATAAATTGAAGGAGACAATAAAAGAATGTGTCTTCTGCTAGGAAAATAAATTTTTATTTTATTTATAACGAAACTATAGTTTCGAGGCCTTTGCCCTCTTCATCAGTCTATAGTCTCGTTATAAATAAATTAAAAATTTATTTTTCCAGGAGAGATTACAATCTTTTATTTGCTCCTTCAATCCAATATTAACTTTCAATTGTTAAAGTGAAGTAATCAATGAGGTTGTTCATGAATTTTTCTAAATAAATCCTTGATTGTTTTATTGAATAAAATAAATGAAATTTTTTATAACTACTATCCTGAAACATTTAATGGAAAATTAAAGTGTTTCCGGGAAAATTCTCCTTTATTTTTATTGGCCATTGCTCTTATCAATGTGTTTGCGTGTGTCTAAATTAGTGTAGGGATCAGAGTATAGCCGGTAAAATATTTGCAGCGAGTAGGGCTTGAATCCGCACTAGCTTGATTCTCTAACTACTCGTCAAACCTGATCTCCGAAATTGAATCACTCAATCTAAAATATTTCATTTATGTATTTATTATTTGTTTGATCTTTAGAATTGATTCATTTACTATCTGTTCGAATCTTTGAATTTTTACCTTCTAGATCCCGAGCTGGTTTGGTATCACGTAAGGATTTCGTCTTGGCGGATTCTCTAGATTGGTGGATGTTACAACTATTTGAATCAGGAAGGTATAAAGTTCATCGAAATCGATTTTATGGTCTACTGTTTGAGACGAAAGAAGAAAATAATGTCAATTCTATAACAATAGAACAGGTGGTTTTGCCTTTTGTGGTTTTGTTTGGAGGCGCTTTTATTGCTTTATTAACACTAATTTTGGAAAAATTACTAATGAAAAAAAGATCAAAGATTTCTTTATATATTAATGAAAAATAACTAATAAAAATCGTCGCCTTAGAGTGTGAACCTGCTAACTCACAAAAAGGAAATTTTACAGGGCAGAGAAAAAAACAAACAAAATTTAATATTGTTGTTTAGGAAAGAAACTATTTTTCACATTGTTTTTCTACAACTTACGATCGCAATTTTAAGATGCAGTTTTACTTGGATGATGCTGCATCTCTTTTTTTTCGAACGGTATTAATATGTCATATATGATAAAAAATGGATTTAGCAGGTTTATACTCTAAGCTCTAAGGCGACGATATATCTAGTAGAATTGAATAAATTACTTAGAAAATACTTAAAAATCAGATTTTCATAATACAGTGAAACCCCTCAAATCCGAACTAATTGGGGCTGTAGCCTGTTCGGATTAGCCGAAAGCAGCTTCGACAATTGAAGATAACTGATATCAAGTGAAAGATTAAGTGATATTTTGTGTCTTTCTATTATTATTTCATTGTTTTTGCAAAGTGATTAACCTAAAGAATTTCAATAACCAACTTTTACAAATCTGGGGGTTGGATGAGTCTCAGAATCCAAATGGAAATCAACTAAAATTTAATAAAATATTGTATTAATCATCAAGAATTCTTATGTATGCAAAATTTTAAGTGTAATCGATATGTGAAAGTAGATCAAAAGTTGATTATGAAATTTGTTTGACCCAAATTAAAAAAAGCATTAGAAATGAAATTGCATTATGAAATAGTAATAATCATCATCATGGGCATGTCAGCCCTTTTTGAGCCTTACCAAGAATTTAAACCCAAACAGTTTGATCTTATGCAAATGGTCTCCAATTTCGACTTAATGGACTCCATCACAGGCTTGGTCTTCTTCCAAAACAGTTTTTCGTAAGCAGATTCGTATCCATGTTGTCTGTCCGACTATATTTCTTTGGTATCTCGAAAAGTGTTTTGTCATGAGTTGGGGAAGCTAACCCCACGCTTAACCCCTTTCAGTTGCCTCTTACGACAAGCAGGGGTTACTGTGGACAATTCTAGCCCCGACCCACAGGGGATTGTAATAAAAATAATTCAGGAAAGTAAAAAAAAATCCTAGAGAAGAGCCTTACTTGAATTTTTGCATCTTATTTATAACATCGATTATTATTGCTCACACACAATTAACTAAAAATAATAATTATTATAGGTACATATTTTTGAGGAGATGGGAAATAGGAATCATTAGGATTTAGGTAAATATTTATTCAAAATAAAATTATATAAAATCAACATAATACTTTTTATGAAAACTTTTAAAAATAATATAATTAATTAACAATTTTTTGTTTATGTATAAATACAAATTCAACGTCTTCTAAGATGGCCGGCCGTGTGTAAATTAATTATCCAAACCTCATTCTTTTGTTTTTTTCCATTTAATATAATAGTAAATAAAACATAAGCTTTTAAAACTCAATCAATTTGATTAAAAAACTTCAATTTCAATCTTTCAACTAGAATTCAGATCTTCAAAAAAAAATAGATCTGAAAAAAGAAACGTATGATAAATTCAATTTAGATTTTTTTTTCAATTAAAAATTGTTCTGAGAAATGCTATGGAATGTGAGATTTTTAGAGAGAAGAAAGGGGATAGAGTAGAATGGAAACGGGTGGTTGTGTCAAACTACTCCTAATTCTAGGGCTCAATACTCTATGATGATAATGTAATAGCTATTATGAAAATAGAAAATTAGAAAAAATCTAAGGACCTAAGATCACTTTATGCAAATTGAAGAAAAAACATACGTAAGGAAAACTCGAAAATCGAAGGTTCCGTATATAATTTATGTATACGTACTCGTTTTTTTTTTGTTTTTTTTTTTGTGTTAAATAGGAAATTCTATGGTAAAATTTGTATCTGGCCATTTACTTTTTCCCGTTTTTCGCTAATAACTCGTAAACAGTTCATATTTTGTAAATAACCGTTCTATAGTAAATTAAAGAAAACAAAATTTAGTGTCGATTAAAAAAAACATTGCAAAATTGGTCGACTAGTTCGATTTTTAATGAGGATCCAAAAACCACCTCCGGGATCACTTTTGAATATAACAAAAACTCGCACTTTTTTGGATTTTTTCTATTTTGACCATGACGGAGCACGTTTTCGACAAAGACCACTCTATACATTTTTAAACTAGATTAAATTTGCTACAATTGAAACAAAGGTTCATCTTAATTGGATAATGGTAACCCGTGCCGCAATGAGGTTGAAGCATAGCGGAATCGAATCCAGAATTAATTATACTTTACTTTCCAGCTTGGTAGTGTTTAGCCCTAGTCTAGTTAGAAAGTTCTTTCTATCTCTGCATCATTCAAGTACCACAATTTTAAAGTGAATTAAATTAAAAAAAATTTATTAATGAGCATATATGAAACTCTTAAATAAAAAAATTAAAAATTCGACACTCTTCAACATAATTATCTTATCAAAATGTTAATACAATTTTTGATTTTAGATAAAATCACTAAATATAACTCCCTATCTTATTTTGTCTACGAGTCACAATGCTGTGTCAGACAAATTTACATCGTGTAATAACTAATTAGGCCACCCTTTAGGTTCCCAGGAGACACTTAAAAGATGCACTCATATTTGGACAGGAATTTGGTAATTTGAGTAGTTAATTTGGTTTTGAAATATTGAAAGATAAGTTAATAATTTAATTATACTTTATTAATTACCTGATTATTTCTTTTCTTGTGGTTTATTTTGTTTATTAGAATCTGATGGAAAATAATCTTCTAATTTAACTAAAATAAAAATAAAAATATTAATAATCAATTTGAAGTGGCAAAGAGATTAATATTGATAATTTTTAAAGAGTTAGGTGAAACATTTTTTAATAATAAAACAATTAAGTAGAATTACAAGGTAGGTTTCACATAAAAGAAAACAAATATTGTATATTTTGTATTGTAATATTATATATTTTGAGTTTTTATCTCCAAATATATATTTCGGGTTTTGAGCCCATCTTTAGGAGTTACATAGAAAACTGAATACATAATTAGAAACGTGTGTACAAGTTTTTTGGGAAGAAAAAGGTTAGGCTCAAAACCCGAAAATTATACTATATATATATATATATATATATATCTTAATATATATAAATCTCGTGTCACAATGTATGTTCTCAATGGACTCCTAAACCACTGAACCGATTATAATAAAATTCGCACACCATGTGCAGTTCGATCCAACTTGAGAAATAGGATAGTTTAAATCTCAAATTATAGTCGCAATTTTAATTTATTGCCAATTATTTGTCTCGTTATTATTTGACAGTCATTTGACTCCAAATGATTCTAACAGATGTCGATACCTTTCGATCATGCTGAGTAAGTAATCGTAAATGGATGGCGCTGCTATGGTAAATCTACGAACGTGCCATATAAGCTACATTTTAACAGCATAATTACCACGTGTTGTTGACGCTATAAAATTAATTGTAAATCGGTATTTTGTAGTGAACGAAACAACCGTATAACCCAATTATTTCCACTTCTTTAAATTTTTGGTGTTAGCATAGCCGGCCACGTGTTGTCTTAGACTGAAGTGTAAATTGCATTCATATTATAATGAAGATAATACAGTTAAATTAAACCTGTTTTTTACTTATTTGTGCTTCATTATCGACTCAAACTTTATAACTTAATAATTATTTGAATCATGAATGGCTCAGTCAACGGGCGATTTTGGCAGCCAAAAACGTTGATGTTGACGAAATTAACTTCCAGATACAACAGTTGTTACCAGGCGATCTGATGTCTTTTAAATCAATCGATACTGTTGTTGATGAAAATGAAAGTATAAATTTTCCGATTGAATTTTTAAATTCATTAGATATCCCTGGAATGCCACCACATAATCTTCGATTAAAGATTGGTTCCCATGCATATTCTCCTCCGTAATTTGAATCCACCTCAATTATGTAACGGTACGCGCTTGGTCATCAAAAAGATCACCGGAAACATTCTGGAAGCAACCATTTTGGCTGGGAAGTTTAAAGGAAAAATGGTCCTGCTGCCACGTATTCCGATGATACCATCAGATCCTACCATACCCTTCAAAAGGCTACAGGTTTCCAATTCGTTTAGCTTTCGCCATGTCTATAAATAAATCTCTAAGGTCAAACAATGTTCATCCATTTGTGGTCTAGATTTGGAAAATACATGTTTTTCTAATGGGCAACTATATGTTGCATGTTCTACGTGTTGGGAAAACCGTCGAATCTATTTGTGTTAGCTAAAGACAGGTTAACCAAAGACATTGTGCACCGATTGGTGTTAAATTAAATTGAAATTGAAAGTATTTATAATTCAAAAAATAGATATCAATGTTTAAAAGTTTAAGACTGTCTGCCTTGCCTACCTCTTTACTATGAGTTTAAGCGTCACATAAGTATATTTACTGTATTATACTGTAATATACTTATTTGTTATAAAATTAAATGGAAATAATAAATCTGATAAATTTTTATTTTGTATTGATTTCTGCTTAATATCAAGTGTAAGAAACATTTTAATTAATTGTGTTCAACGTACTTCCCCTTCAAAATCCTCAATCCGAAAGTGCAGAATTTTGTGTACCAACATCAACATTTTCGTCTTTGTTCGTAAATAATTTCATTGTACTAAAAAGGGTTATAGTAGTAGAGAAGTCAAATAAGGAGATCACCATATTTTTTTACAAATACTATCTGTGTGAAAAAGCATAGTGGACTCCGTGACTGATGTTCTCTTATCGTTCCTCTTAGATTGTTTACTATAATGTAATATAACAAAAACTTTAGCCACAGCAACGCGTGGCCGGGTCAGCTATATATATATAAAAAAAAAAAAAAAAACAATTTACATAAAAGGTAATCAATTTTGGACACCTCATACTTTCATTCCGAGACGCCGCCCGCCAGGGCAACCCGCTCCGGAGGGCCTAGCGGGGGCCAGGCGTGCCGGAGGCACGCCGGGTACAGCTAGTATATATATATATATATATATATATATATACATATATATATCGAGATAAAAACTCATAAGATATATTTGTTTTATTTTATGTGAAACCTACTTTGTAATTTTACTTAATTTTTTTAATATTAAAATTGGTTTGGAAGAATATTTCAAGTCAACTTAGCATTAAGAAACGGGCTGGTTTCAAAATAGGATTCTAACCTCATTCCATTGGATAATGTTTAAAAATAAATAAATAAATAAAAAATTATTTTATCAATCGTTGAAAACAGAGAAATCATAAGATTAAATAAATATTTGCAACATATGTTATGACTAGGACTCGGGCTTATGGGCACTAAAATTCTTAAAAATAGGCAGGAAACTAAGCACTAAAAATAACTAAAATAGGCTCTTAAAAAGGCATTTTAAGAACAAAGAGGCAAGAAAATAAAAATAAAATATTGACTGAGCGGTCTGTCAATAATACCAAAAACTTTTCATCATTATTTTCTGAAGGTCACAGAATACTCCCCATTTTTCCATCACCAACCCATCAACCCCCACCACCTCACATTTGATCTCAAATAAATTTTAAAAATATGTATGTACTATCTAAACCAGTTAGTCTAATGTAACTCCTGAAGATGGGCAAATAGCACGAAATATATTGAGTTTTCATAAAAAAAAAAAACTGTTTTATTTTTATTCCTATGAAATCCTACATTTGTATATATAATTTTTATATATTTGCTTTTAATTTATTAATAATGTTTCAATTTTAAATTTAGAATATCTGTGGTATAGATCATAAAAAATGGAAATTGCCAATTTTAGTTAAAATAGGCACTAAAAAAGGCATTTATAGATGAAAGAGGCACTAACACCCAGAATAGGGCAAAATAGGCATCATAGGCTCTATCAAATGCCTCTTATTTTATTCAGAATTTCATGAAACCCATAGATATCATATTGTCCTAAATTTTAAGCCATAAATAAAAAAAAGTCACATAGGGCGAAATCCGAGCACTAGTTATGACCAGAAAAATCCTTTTATTCAAAACTTAAACAATAAAATGAGAAAAATAAATTTTTCTTGCCTCCCACGATGAAGTTATAAGCGATGTTAACGTATTGATCTGCATATTCAACTGCTTCTTCAGCGACTTGCAGGCTCTGCTTGGGGTAACAAATTGTACTGGCTGTTCCGGCACCAATCAACATATACAATAATTTTTTAATTTTTCCACCCCGAAGACCAAAAATTACGCCAGTGAGAGCTCCGAGGCCGACTGCAGCTAAACGGACATCTTCGTTCTTATCATCCTGAAGATAGGAGACCATACCTAAAATAAAGAATAAAAAAAAATTTGATGTGACCATCCAAATTGAATTTACCCTATCACAGAGCTTCGCTAGTATTTATACATTTTATATCCATTACTAAAACACATATAGAAATAAGAATTAGTAAATGATAATGGAAATTTTGTATTCGTAAAAAATTCAATGTCAGTATTTTTTCAGCTTTAACGTTAGAAGGTTTTCAAAGTCCAAAACAAGTGAGTTTTAGAAATTTTTTTAATTTATTGAGTAGAGTAAAAGATGAAGGATAACAGTGCTTGGATTGTGGAATTATTGTCTAGATCAGTATTTTTCAACCTTTTTCATGACGCGACCCACTTTTAGTATGAAAAAAAAATTTCGCGACCCGCTACCCACTCGCTGTTTGTAAACTGTATTTTATTATGTTACAAATATCAAATCCGTACAACATTTTTATTAATTTTTATAATTAGGTATCGGCTAAATACACAATTAAGTACCCATAACAGACATATTTTTCCTCGATTCGTTTTCGTCGACTCAGTCTTTTATTGGAGAAATGGGGTCTGAGATAAACATCAAAGCATACATATACCTATAGCTGGTATAGAAATTCTCTTGCAGAATTCGAAAGAATAATTGTGTCATTATTTTAGTATAAGAACTATCAGAGAACACTGAGCAAAGGTGGATCATAAATCGGTTTTTAAATTAGGCAAGTTTGGGAACCAGCCTAAAAGAAAATCTGCTGGAATTATTTACCGATGAAATGTTGCACTTAGAATTCAAGTATGTCAATTTGGATACCTTTTGGTTAAAAAGAAAATCAGAATACCCAGAATTAACCAGAGAAGCTTTTAAGTGTTTAATTCCATTTTCTACTTCTTACTTGTGTGAGTTGACGTTTTCGTCAATGGCCCAAATAAAAAGTAAACACAGAAATCGTCTAAATTTAGAAAACGTCATTTTTTAGTGTCCATCAAAAATCTCTTCCTGGTAAATTTTGAAATTTTTTTGATCACCGGTTTAAAAGATATCGAATTTCGGTTTTTCGTTCATAACTTCTTAAAAATTGTCCAAATTCAATTTTTTGTTTTTTGAAATTTTTTGTATTTTGACATACTTTTTAGAAAAAAAATACAAAAAATTATTTTAACTGTTTTTATATGCGATTTTTGAATTTGAAAATTTTAATCTTGTTTTTGAAAGAGTATGTACTATTCGATTTTTTGATAATTTTTTATTTTAAACTTAAATTCATTCTACAAATTCTAAGACCGGGTTGATAGTGGTCCTATGATAATTACTATTTTTTTTCGATTTTTGATTTTGATTTTCTTTCAATAAACTAAAATAAGAATTATTTATTTTAAACACCTGTTAACGATAAAAATCAATTCAAAATAACTAAAATAAGCTCTGATGTGGCCATACACTTGACTTTACCATACAACCTGGCCCCTGAAATTATTTATAATCATATAGGGGGATTAGTTTTTGCATTTTTATACTTCTGGGGTCCCATTGATTATGTATACAAAATTTGGTTGAGTTTGGTAAATGGCCAAGATTTTCATTTTTGACCCCCCCCCCCCATTTTGGGCGGTTAGTTTTTGCATTTTTTGAATTCTGGGGTCCTACTGATTATGTATGCAAAATTTGGTTGAGTTTGCTCAAACGGTCTAGATTTTTAATTTTTAACCCCCCCCCTCCCCCCTTAATTTTGGGTCGATATGCACCAAAATCTAATCAGCTCTTAATCTCAATGGACCAAAACTACGTGTGAAATTTGGTTTCGATATTCACACTAGTTTTTGAGCTAGCTCGTTTACAAAAATTTGGTAACGCGCAAACTAACTGACAGACTAACAGACATTTTGACAAAACAATTATTATCTCGAAAAATATAATTTTTTCGATGTTCACTTATTAGGACTTTTTTGTAGAGCGAAATGCCATGGTTTTGCTCAATTTTTTTAATCAAAATAGTTTAAGCCGTTTTTGAGATATTTTGAAAAAAAGAAGGAAAAATAACACTTTTTCCATGCACGATTACAATACTTGACCATACCCTGTATGGTAAAGTAAAAATGAATTTGGACCATTTTTGAATAAGTTATGAACGAAAAACCGAAATTCGATATCTTATAAACCGGTGATCAAAAAAAATTTAAAAATTTACCAGGAAGAGTTTATTGATGGGTACTAAAAAATGAAGAAAATCAAAAATTAATATTGTTCAAACCATCCGATTTGGCGTGGAATGCCTCAAATATATTTTTAAATTTGTTTTTTTAATTTCTTACTGAGGTTGAAAAACACTGGTCTAGTTTGTTCGACTATTTTTTTTTTTTTTTTTCTACCCCCTCGGGAACTAATGCCCATTTAGCCAGTTAGCCAGTCTTCTCAGATTCACGAAGAGTAGGTGTATTACAAAATTTATAAAGAAATAGTTATCATTTAATTAAAATTGAAAGCCAATGGATATTATGTGCTTAATAACAATATCTAAAATTGGACCTCTTTGGCATAAAGATGCCAATAGAATCTCCTCGCATGTGGGGAAATCATTTTTTCCCCTTAATATTAATGTATAAACGATCAATTTGGTGTCTATGTGTCTCATAGCCTAGAAGGTTAATATCACCAATAGAAATAGAATCACAAGAGCAGTATGGATTATCTCTCTGGCCGATTCTGTGTAGGTATGCAGGTGTTGTTGCATGACCTAGTCTAAGTCGAATAATATGAACCTTTAGTTTTCGATGAAGATTGAAGTTTTCAAACCACGGACGAATCGGGATTCTCGGACATACATTAAAGAAATGACGACCTTTTACCATACTTGAAGTCAACCACAGATTCTGCCAATCCCTATAAATTCTCCTCCTGATGATTGGGCGTTAGATCAAATGAGTGTTGAATTCCATCGGTTAAACAGGCAAGCCTATCAACGTCCTTATTTCCCGTAATGCCACTGTGACTAGGGATCCATAGAATTTCAACTTCTTTCCCATCAACTCTGAGTTTATTTATTTCATCTATAATATCTAAAATAATATAAGAAGGGTTTTCGTTTATGGGGAAACCATTAATTGCCTTTATGACACTCAACGAATATTTTTAAAACTTTAAACATAAAGATTTCATTTGATATGTGAGCCATTCAAAATCCAAAGTGAGATTTAGTCCATAAAATAAAAGTTATTGAAAATACATTCAACAAATTTTTAAATCCCAGCATCATTATATAACATATTCAGAAGAAATAGGGCCTTCTAATGTAAAAATCTGTATAAAAACTTTTTACTATAAATACAGTAGTAGTAATATGATGATTTGTGGATATAAAAATTCAACTTAAACAGATTGGATTCTCAACACTTCATGTAAGAATGATTATAAATTCCTTTGATTAATAGTGATTTAGTATATTTTTTTCTGATTGATTGATTTAATATATTTATATTTTTTTATATGAGAGTAGGTCATGTTATTTTAAGTTTTAAAAAATTTCTCTGAAGACGCTAATTAATTTATACCTATACTTAAATTAATTTTCACAATTATAATAATAAATTGAACATTAGTAGTCGTATTAGTTTTAAAAATTTGAATTTATTTTTATATAATCAAATACTCATATTTAAATTTTAAAATATGCAATTTTTTTCTCGTTTTATTTATTTTTTCTTGGAGGACATGGATAATCATCAGGATTACGTTCTTCCACATATGATCTCCTCTTTTTAGGTTTACAGATTTTTTTTGGTGTTTTCTTTTGGCAAACATTTTCCTTTTTTACTTTAGTATCATTTTCTTTTGAGCAGGGTTTTTTAATTTCCAATTGCTTATTCCCTTCACCGTCGCCTAAGTCCGTTTTTGTTTCACAATCCGGTTGGCTAAATTTTCTAGGATAATGCATTCGTCCTGTACAGCAAGGATGGTCAGAATATTCTGGTGGAGGATTGGAGGAAATTGGGGGAATGCCTCCGCAAGAACTTTGTGATCCACTGCGATTGCCAGTTCCATCTAGCCATAGAAAATATAAATGGATTGTAATTTTTATAAATAATATATTCTTAATTTTTTATCTAGTATGGTAGGTTCATAGGCCGATAATAGGGAAAAACGACCATAAAGCGTTCTGGCAAGTGAACAACTGCCACCGCGCGTTGTACAAGTTAATTAATGGAACTATCGCAGTGGTATACACCTAGTTAAGAGTCTTTAATACATCGATCATAGAGTAATATGGAGTGGAAGGCTCCATATAGGAGCCTATGTATTTTAGCGTATACGAGTTACAGAGCTCTCTGGCGGTTCGGAATGTGCAATAAAATGGCGGGAACCGCTCTCTTTAGCTCTATAATTAAATTATTAAAGAATTAACATATAAAAATCAAAAAAAATAAATTACTAGTTAATTTTATATAGGGTACTTACATTTCAGGATTTTTAGGTCGTTTAAAAAAAAGTATGTTCTTTATCTGATTTTCTATCGCGAAAGCAACCTTTAACAAAACATTGACGTCGAGAACTAGGCATATTTAATAATATTTTAATCTATAAATTTGTACGTTGGAAAATTTTATAAATAAACTTTTAGCACAAAGCCTGTATGAATCTTTTTTCTATGACAAAGACATTGAATGTCCTATGAATATGATCTTTGAATAGCTCTTAAGGACAGAATAATGTTCTCCGAGCCGCTAGAGAGCGTTTTTCGATATTCGGTAGCCTTCCACTCTATATTACTCTATGACATCGATTAGCTCATTCAGCAAATTATAAGGTCTTCTGTGTCTTGGGAACAACTTTCTATCAATTTTTTAGTTCCCCGATCTTTAAAATATCGTTTAGTGTTATATGACGATATTGTTTTGATGATAAAAGTATAGAGAACGTTTCTTTTTTTTTAAGTATCTCTACTTTTTTATTCTCTAATTTTATTAATCCCCGAGTCATTTATAAAACAACTCTTGTCTTCAGCAACTCACTTAACAATAAAAGTTTCTTTTTTTTTTAATATCAGCTAGCAAAAACCCGTCTTCCCGCTGGAATTAATCCACGAAAATTAAACTGAGGAACAATAATTTACATGAATCTCTGGTTATGTCAGGTTGGAATTTGTCTTATATCGTGACAAGGCTATTATATTATAATCGTTTACAAAGCGTTGATTTTGTTCATTGCCAGAACTTGCGGACGATTATCAAGAGAACAATCTCGAAAATGTCACTTTGTAGCCTTTTCTCAGTGAACATTTTTGGTCTCTGAGCCTAAAGCCCCCTATACACACTTCAACTTGTTGTCCAACCAGGCCCAACCCACAATTATCAAGAGTTTAGTTGGTTCATGTCCATTTTAATAATAAATAAAAGATTCACGGATTTTTGGAGAATTTTTTTATTAATGTTAAATATTAATTTTTCGTTTCGTCCTTTTTCAGGACTTTTTCAATACTTAAAACATTAATCGTTGATAAAATAGTGAAACCGTCGAGACAATAAATAGTGTATTCATAATATTCATCCTATAATAAGTTAACAACCAATTTTCAATGAATCTTTTTTAAAAAATGGTTGTTAACTTATTATAGTATGAATATTATGAATACACTATTTATTGTCTCGATGGTTTCACTATTTTATCAACGATTAATGTTTTAAGTAATTGAGTACTTGAACAAGTCCTGAAAAAGGACGAAACGTCGTACGAAAATTGATATTTAACATTAATAAAAAAAATTGTCCAAAAACCCGTGAATCTTTTATTTATTATCAAGAGTGTTTTGATATTCCTTTACCTGGTTGTTCAACTTCGGTTTGGTCTCTTAACCTACGCATATACTGTTCAACTCGAACCTCAACACAACTAAGTTGGACAGCAAGTTGAAGTGTATATGGGCGGCTTAACATATAAATTCTAATATGCTAAATAAAGCTACGTATGGAAAATTTTGTCCCCCTTGTATAATAATTTTCATACCTCCTATCTTAGAATCTTCTATTTGAGTTAAAAAAAATCTTTGTGGCTCATAGGGGACTATAGTAATATTTATTTTTTAATTAAAAAAATAAAATTGTAAGAAAAGACTATATTATTATTGTTCAGTTCCATTATCAGTATTAGATGTAACAAATCAGAGGAAAAAAGGAAACAATTAAACACCGTGTTAAATCATACGACCAATTGCAAAGTTTAGCCAATTTATTGTAGCTTCATCAGGCTTTTGATCAAATTTTTAAAACACTTCTTTATTCATTTTTTTTTTTGCTAATTAGAATACATATACAAACAATATGAATACATTTATTATCATATAACACTATTGATTGTTCCATTGCTACTCTAAACAATCAATGGTGTTTTCACAGGAGTTTTTTTAACAGGTTATAGTGGTAATCAGTAGAGATTGTGGTGTTGGTGCAAGGTGAAACATCTTTAATAAAGATAAGAGTAAATAGATATTTTATTTAATATGGATTTACTATGAGTTAAGGATACTGGGTCACTTATTTCACATTAAAATTAAAAAATTAAAAGATATAAAATTTTTTTCTTTTTCAATATATATATTTCGGGCTAGTTACCTTCTGTATTTCCTGAAGATGGGTTGATAGCCCGAAATATATATATTGAAAAAGAAAAAATTTTATATCTTTTAATTTTTTAATTTTAATGTGAAATAAGTGACCCAGTATCCTTAACTCATAGTAAATCCATATTAAATAAAATATCTATTTACTCTTATCTTTGGTTATAGTGGTGTTTCACAAGTAAAAAAATAATTAAAAAATTTCTTTAATTATATTTTTGGAGATTTTTTATTTTTCTCTATACATATTTCGGACTATGAGCTCTTCATTAGGTGTTTAACAAAAGACAGTCTTTTAAAGAAGAGAACACAGGAGTTTTTTAACGGGTTATAGTGGTGTTTCACAAGTAAAAAAATAATATCAGGTCGCCCTGACGTTTTGGCTCCTCTCCACATATACCTGTGCTGAGTGTGTTTAGCTGTTTTTACACAGATATACGGGACCTTTTTAACGCCGGTTCCGAAATGCTAGTTTGAAGAGGTTGCTAGGCAATTATACTCTTGGTAGGTTGCCAGTGCTTTCCAAGAGGAGGCGACTTCAAATATCTGCCGAGACTCGGTCTCGAACCAGCGTATTTCAGGCCAGCGGCCCGACACTCTAACCACTGACCCACCGCTTTCCCTAAATGTAATCAATGGTGTTATATAAATAAATGTATTCATATTGTTATGTATATGTATTCTAATTAGCAAGAAAAAAAATGAATGGCGAAGTGTTTTAAAATTTGATCAAAAGCCTGATGAAGCCACAATAAATTGTCGAAATGTTGCAATTGGTCGTATGATTTAACATGGTGTTTAATTGTTTCCTTTTTTCCTTTAAACATCTAAATATTTTATCTTAAGAAATTACTTGATGTATAAATGTTCCTGAAATGAACATTTCTGGCTATTGCCCTACAAAAGCAGCCATACACAGATAATTAATATTTTTGAAAAATCATTAAGAAAACGTTAGGTTATTTTTATGGCTTACCCACAACTTGATCTGTTGCATCTGACACTGAGTCTGTCACTTGTTTTTTGCATTGAGTGTAAGAGTCATAATATCCTTTGAATTCTTTTCTTGCTGCGCCTATTCCTTTATAAAGAGGTCCTTCTGCTTCATGTTCATTTGATGTTTTAGGTCTAAAAATCATAATTAAGCAAAAAAGAATAGATGTAAATAAAATAAACTGCAACGGATCGTTGCTAAACTTTATCCAATGTACTATCTTATTCTAGGGTAAAGTACTTTAAAATATAATTTTACAAAAAAACTTTATATGATCTTTTTGGTGGTCCTCACGGTACTTAATTACAATATTAAATTTCATCAAAATTGGTCTAGTCATTTTCAAAATATTTGGAAAAAACTAAAAAAGTATTGAAATAAAGTACTAATGTTTGTGGGCCGATATGTACCAAAAACTAATCAGTGCTTCATTTTGTTAAAATAATGGTAGGTTTTCAATTTCATTTCAATCGGTTCAAAGGTGTGTAAAAAATCGTGGTCGAAACAAACGATAACATACTATACATCCATCCGCACGCACTTCTTGAAAAAATCGTACTTTTTGGCCTGTGGACGAGACGCCTTGTAATTTTTAGAAAAGCTGTCACGTGCTAAAATTCAATCTAAATGAATTCTACAATTTGTGACTTTAATTGAGACCATGGGTTCCGTAGTCTTTACCTGAGGACCCTTTGAAGTTGCGCTTGCCACGAGACCGAATACAATACTTTACCCATGCTTCGCATTGGATAAAGTAAAAAGGAATTTAATAATAATTTTATTTAGTTAGAAGCCGATCATTTTCTGTTTCGAGTAAAATCTCAAAATTGTCCCTATTTGAAAAAAATATAGTAAATCTACTTATTGGTCAAGTTTGAGTCTTGCAGTCTATAAGAAAGAGAGGGTCGTAGAACTTTAGTAATATTCAAGGGATTCAGAGTTGACGATATTTAATGTAAAGATTTATGTGAAACCTACCTAGTATTTTATATTTTAAATTTTAAAGTTTCTAAAAAAATTTTTCAAAAATTTTCTTTACTTTATTTACTTAAAGGGGAAATGACTCAATAAAGGTAAAATAATTTTTTTTAAAACCCACTAATATTCAATGACAAGTAAAATTTATTAAAATTAGGAAATTTAAATTATTCATTTTAAAACCCATTAATATTTAATGACAAATAAAATTTATTAAATTTAAGAAATTTAAATTATTATTTTAAAACTCACTAATATTTAATGACAAATAAAATTTATTAAAATTAGGAAATTTAAATGATTATTTTAAAACCCATTAATATTTAATGACAAATAAAATTTATTAAAATTAGGAAATTTAAATGATTATTTTAAAACCCACTAATATTTCATGACAAATAAAATTTATTAAAATTAGGAAATTTAAATTATTATTTTAAAACCCACTAATATTTCATAGCAAATAAAATTTATTAAAATTAGGAAATTTAAATTCATATTTTAAAACCCACTAATATTTAATGACAAATAAAATTTATTAAAATTAGGAAATTTAAATTATTATTTTAAAACCCACTAATATTTAATGACAAAAAAATTTATTAAAATTAGGAAATTTAAATTATTATTTTAAAACCCACTAATATTTCATGACAAATAAAATATACCTATTAAAATTAGGAAATTTACCATAAATTATTTCAATAACATCTACGGCTAATGTTTCACTTCCTCCATGAGCTTATGTGGGTGAGGCTCACACATATTTTTTTATTTGATTTTTCCGAGTGGTGAACCGCGATTGGAATTAGGTGTACACGTCTTTGGAATTATGTGGAATTATTTTGGAATTCATTAGATAATGCCCCTTCATCTATTGTCTTCTACTTGGAAATGAAAGTGGAAATGGAAGTAGGTGTACACGATATTAGGTCGCGGTTCACCCCTCGGATTTTTCTATATTTATATTCAGAAAGAGAATAAAATAGATTGCCTCGCACTTTTAACTAAAAATAATGTCCTAAGCTATTGATTGGCTATTGCCTTAAAGATATCCATTTCTTATTTTATATTTACTTGGCTTGACATTTGGAAGAATCAGGATAGATGGGCAATTCACTTGGTTTAACTTTTTTAACAGAATCTTCTTGATTGGAAGCAGCTTGAAGAAATACAGCCGATGGCAGAAGAAATTGTCTTAAAAGTTGAAATAGATTTTAAAAAATAAAAATTAAAGAAAGATTACAAAAGGAAATAATGAAACTAAAAAGAAAAGAAATACTTGATTAGATAAGTAGGCCATATTATATGAATGGAAAAATAAATTTTGGATGTGAAATGAAGTCAAAAATTTGAGAGGTTAATTAAAAAGAACAGCTGATCGATCCACCACTCCGAGCGGATCCGAAGCAAACTCCATTCCGAGCGGCGAGAATTTCAAAAATAATATGGAAAAATTGAAAGCACAGCAAAAGAAGATACATGCGAAAAAAAATTAGCCACTAAGAAAAATAAGCTGATATGGCCATCTACATGACTTTACTATTCAGCTGCCCCCTCTCTTATATTTATACTAGCCGCAAGGCCCGCCTTCGGCGGGCCTCTTGTTAGCCAGAAGGCTACGCCCCTGGACCCCCACCCCACCCTCTGGACCCCCCAACGCCACCCCAGTACCCCCCACCACCACCACCACTGCACCCCCACATTCACCCCCAATGTCACCTCCATCCCAACCCCCGCCCGCGGCCCCGCACCCAGTTTTTTTCATTTCTAGCCTTTTAGTGGCCCACAGATTATGTGTACAAAATTTGGTTGAGTTTGATCCAAGAGCAAGAATTTTCATTTTTTGACTCTCCCCCCATTTTGGGTGTTTAGTTTTTGAATTTCTAGCTCTCTAAAGGCCCACAGATAATGTATACAAAATTTGGTTGAATTTGCTCCAAGGGCAAGAATTTACATTTTTTCACCCTCCCCCCGCCTTTTTTTTGGGTGGTTTTTGGGGGGAATTTTTTAAACAAAATTTGTCATAAATCACCTCCCTATAACTTTGGTCATAACAAAATTTGCCGTAGAGTTAATAGTTTAGGAGTTATTTGATCATTTCCATTCGTGCGCCACCCCACCCCTTTTCGGGGAAACGTTATATAGCAATAAACCTAAGTTAGAAGACATCTGATCCAAATATGAAATTTCATAATAATCCATTCAGCCGTTTTTACGTGAATCGTAAGAAACTTTTCGCGCAAACCACGCCAACATACAGACACACAGACATGAATTTTGTTGAGGATGTTTTCGTTCATAACTTTGTTTGAAACGCGTGCAACCAAAATTTGGCATGATTTGGACCAATGTACAGACAAAACCTTAATTTTATATATAGAGATTTAATAAAATAATTTATAATCATTTACGATTCTCTGAATTTTGTATTTATTAGAAATTTAAAATATCTCGTTATAAACGAGTATCTTCTTATGTAAATATCAGCTTTTTTCAATTATTATTTGGAAATTTTATTATTTTAAATAATTATTTTTGAACCACCCTTATCCCCACTCCCCTCTACTAAGTCATTATCAATTTCACATGAGTTATTGTCATATGATTGTATAGGGTGCATATGGGAAATTTCGCATAAATTGATCAAAGGGACATAACAATTGATATTTCTATTTTTTGAAACCTCCCTCCAATTTTGGCCCCCGAAAAAATTCATGAATCTTTTTTATTATAGGGCCATTTTATAGTAAATTCCATTTCTTTTTTTTCTACTTAAAATTTTTTATAATTATAACTTTTTAGAACTCCCCGCTCCCCCTCCGTTAATTTTTAGTTCGATTTCAACCAAAATTTCAGCTCTTAATCTTAATATAAATTTTAAAATTTTGTTTAAAATTCTTACTAGTTTTTTAGCTAAGGGGTACACATAATTTGGTAACGTACTTACTGATAGATATTTTGACAAAATAATTCTCATAAAATATAATTTTTTCGATGTTCACTCGTTAGATAGAGCTTTTTTTGTATATCAAAAAACGCTATGGTTTTGCTCATTTTTTTTTTAAATCAAAATATTTCCATCCGTTTTTAAGATATTTCGAAAAATGAAACAAAAAAAACACTTTTTTCATGCTCGACACTTGACCATGTATGGTAAAGTAAAAACAAATAAAAAGACAGACGAAGCAAGAAAGAAAGAGATTTGTTAATATAAGCTTTTGGACTCATTCAATGAATAGAATACGCTCCTGAAGTAGCGAGGTATATTTATTTATCTATGTGGTGTTTAATTAAAACATTCAAAATCTAACCTCTAAGGAAAAGAGGGCAGCACTTTACAAGAGCGCCTTGACTATTCTATTATTTTTCTCTAAGATGATAAATCAGTTGCATAAATTGCAGGCGTTAAGACAAAATAATTTATCATAAAGTGCGCAAGCCAGTTTCGAGCATTGGCAGTATAGTACGCTGTACATTACTTACACGAACAATTTCGAGCCCCCTTTGAACCCCTGCAGCATTGAACCCATTTGAGATAAAGAGCTGAAATTATACACATATAATTATGTAATACATCTTGAAGAGAGTACCGAATTTCAATAATATAGCTTAAATTAGATTCTAAGATAATGTACTTGAGAAAATGGCTAATTTTAGCACTGACTGACTGAGAGGTCATCAAATCCCATAGGGTAATTCTAATCATTCCAGCATCATGAAAATTCTCATTCTGGTAGAGTTTGGGACACAAATAAAGGGTAAATTCCTAAAACCCAAACTTTCACTCTTTCAATCCCTAAAATGAAGCGGTAGGGAATGTTTTAATTCAGAGCCTGCCTTTATAATATGGCTGCTTCTGAGGACTATGCAGTGGACCATGCAGTGGGTAAAATGAAGTTTTGATGTTGGTTTTTGAGATTGAAATTGGTGGTGGGTGTATTCTCAGGGTTTTCTCTCTGAAATTGATTGAATTTATTTATAATCTACGTTACTGATTTTAGTGTGAAAATTAATAAAAAATTGATTAAGAATAAAAAAAACAAATAAAATAATATGAAAAGGATGGATGTGAAGTTTTCAATGATAATAAATATGTTGATTAGAATTATTTAATATGTATAATGTGAATGTATTTTTATCATTACTTGAATTTAACAGAAATAGAATGTTTGTTAGAGAAATTTGTTTGATTATTAAAGTAAGATGTGTTACACTCCTTGATGGCTGAATGGATAGAATCGCCTTTTGAATCTTCTCGATTGTAGCAATTTCCTCCTTTGGTATAAATCCGCTTCCCAGGAATGATCCTGTCTGCCTGCTGTCCCCTGAGACACCGATTTATAGCCCCGGCACCAATTATTTGATATGTAGGCGCGCTCAGAAGGGGTTGGCGGTGTCTAGTTCAAATAGCCGACGTGTAATGGATTTCTTCGACCACGTTGGATTTTCTTCTCGTAATAAGTGAGCTCCAATTCGGAATGTGAACATAAGAGAGCTTAGATGCAGAGAGAATGATAATATATATATTCAGAGAAAATGATTGAATATCTTCAGAGGGGATGATTCCATAGAAAGCTCTGTCTAGAATGATGTGTAGCGAGTGTGTAAAAAGAAAATGTATCGCATGAGCTCTCCCCAATGAATGTGTAGCGAAGTGTCCTCAATGAATGTCTATGGAGACGTGTGTCGAAAGACTCTCACTCTGCCCTTTGACTCGGCAGAGAATGATTTCTTCTTAAAATAAGCTGATGTGGCCATCCAAATAATTTTACAACACGCCTGGCCTGTCTCTTATACAGGGTGAGGCATCTACCACATTTTGAAGTGGTATAAAAAATGAAAAATTTAACTAGAAAAAAACTGAATATATTTTTGAAAAGAACATAAAATATTTTTTTTTTAATGTGTTTTATAAATTATCAGACACAAAATGGGAGTGGAGGGGGGTCAAAAATGAAAATTCTAGCCCTTTCAACCAAACTCAACCAAATTTTGTATACATATTCTGTTTACCACCAGAAGGCTAGAAATGCAAAAACTATCCAAATTTTGTATACATAGTTTTGTCGAAAGGGCTATAATTTTCATTTTTGCCGTCCCCCCATTTGGGTGGTTAGTTTTTGCATTTCTAGCCTTCTGAGGATCCACAGAATATCTATACAAAATTTGGTTGAGTTTAGTCGAAATGGCTAGAATTTTCATTTTTGCCCCCCCCCCTTTTTTTCGTCTGATATAATGTTTAAAACACATTTAAAAAAATGTATTTTATGTTCTTTTCAAAAATATATTCAGTTTTTTTTCTAGTTAAATTTTTTCATTTTTTTATACCTCTTCAAAATGTGGTAAATCTTTATGGCCCACCCTGTATTTGATACTCGTACTAGCTGACAATCTTATATTTAATACCAGCTGACGACTCCCCACCCATTTTGGGTGGCTAGTTTTTGTATTTTTAGTCTTCTAGGGGCAAAGACAATGTATATAAAATTTGGTTGAGTTTGGTCCAAAGGTCTAGGAGTTCAGTAAAATATTCTCTAAATCAGAGTTTTCCAAACCCGGGGCCCAGCCGCGGCCTCTTCTCAGGTGCGCCGCGAAGTTTGATAATTAATTAAAGCAAGACATTTGACCTAATTAGACAAAAAATTGGGAAGATAAAAATTTATTTATTATTTATTTTTATCTCTTACTTGCGATTAGATATACTTTTTGTTACTGTGGGGCGCCATGGAAAAATGTTAATTGAACAAGGGCGCCACGACGAGGAAAAGTTTAGGAACTTCTGACTTAAATCATTGAAATTTCAATAAATAATAAGAATGAATGAAAAGTTAATTTATTATTTTTCTTTTCTAAAAATATTTACTAAATTTAAAAAATAAAATACGTTTAAATACCAAAAACCAACTTCGGCCAATTTCGTAAATCCAGCCTCGGTAACAACGCAGAGATCTTGAAATACAACAGCGATCTGAATCACTCAAGATAAGTTGATTTATTGTTCTATCCAGAATGCGACGAATCATATTCTTCTAATGCCCCCCAAACCTGATTTATCAATTTTCACCCCCCAAAAGCCATTTTGGATATTTATATTTCATAGGTTTCAATGGTAAATAAACAAAGGCAAATATTCCGAAATAATAACAAAAGAATTATATCGATATATTTGGGATATTAAATTTTTAGGTAAATGCATATAAGCAAATCCAACATATTTTGCATTGGAAAGTCCATATTGGTGGTTGACATTGGTGGTTTTTTGGTGTGCTGAATCCGAATCGAGGTTTGCTAACAAAATTTCGTAATGGAACAATGTCAAAAATGCAAAAAAAAAAAAAAAAGGGTAAAAAATCTCGTTTTTTGGAGGTTTTTTGCTTATAACTCGAGAACTATCAACTTTTCGTAAATAACACAGTTTTTCCTTCATAAAATGAAAACCACTCAGCCTAGAAACTTGATTTCTATCGCATTCTCTAGAAAATTTTGTTGACTTGAACGTTAATTAGACCTTTTTTTGATAAACTCTTAGATTTATAGATATCCAGCATTTTTTGAAGAGGATATGATCTGAATCCTCAAAAGTGTCATGGAAAATGCTGAATATCTATAAATCTAAGAGTTTTATCAAAAAAAGTGGTCCAAGTAAACGTTCAAGTCAACAAAATCTCCTAGAGAATAAGACAGAAATCAAGTTTCTAGGATGAGTGGTTTTCATTTTATGAAGGAAAAAACAGTAATTTTTTGAAAAAAAAACGGATTATTCCCTGTCATGGAAAATGCTGGATATATATAAATCTAAGATTATTAACAAAAAAGTGGTTCAGGTAAACGTTCAAGTGAACACAATTTCTAGAGAATGAGATAGGAATCAAGTTCCTAGGATGAGTGGTTTTCATTTTATGAAGGAAAAACTGCAATTTTTTTGCAAACAATTGCAGTTTTTCAAAATTTCATCCTCATTAGGGTGCGGGTTATCATTATCCAATTAAGATGAAACTTTGTTTGAATTGTAGAAAATTTAATCTAGTTTAAAAATGTATAGAGTGGTCTTAGTCGAAAACGTGCTCTTTCATGATGAAAATGGAAAAAAACCGAAAAAAGGGCGAGTTTTTGGGATTTGCGAAAACAAAACAAATACTCCAATTTTCAACTAGCGCTTGAGCCCGAACAGCTGGTCAGATAAAAAAACTTAAATCATGAAATTTGTAGCAAATTTTATGCAATTTTATTTTGAATAGCAAGATTATTTAGGTTAAGTTGATAGTTTTCGAGTTATAAGCAAAAAACTGCCAAAAAATGAAATTTTTTGGCATTTTTGACAATGTTGCGTCACAAAATTTTTGTAGCAAACCTCAGATTCGGATTCAGCACACCCAAAAACATAAAGGGTCGAAGAAATTACAACTAGCCCAAAACTTTCCGCGTAAAAACACAATTTAACTAGACTATTTGTTTTTATAAAAAAAATTCCCACTAAATATTTTGCTTCGTGGATTGAACCCCCCCCCCCCCCCCATGAAAATTTTCTGGCTACGCCACTGTTCGCGATTATTTTAAATGAAATTTTTTCATATTATTGAAAGAATGTATCTTTTTATGTGTTTAGCATCCCAAATGAGTTTTAAATTCATTTAGTAACTTAATAATTCTCTCAAAATAAAAAGAATTACATTACATTAAAATTTTATATATTTTTTCAAAGAATAAATTAACCCTCTCGGGTCTCAAGACTATAAATCCAGAGCACTGGGTTCGCAGTTATCTGGAAGGCTTGGAAAATGATAAGCTCGGTGAGTTTTTGATTAAATTGCTTTTTATTAGTGAAAGAATGTATCTGTTTATTTGTTGCTCAAGCCAAATCAGTTTTAAATTAATTATTACCCCTGAATAATTATAATTACATTAAAGTCCAAATTTTATACAGTTTTTCTCAAAATAGCTTATGTCTTTCGGGCCTCAAGTGTATAAATTCAGAGCAACTAGGTCGATCCCCAGCCATCTCCCAGACATAAAAGTGAAATTTTCGGTGAGTTTTTTGATAGAATTTATTTCTATTACTGAAAGAATATGTCCGTTTGTGACTCTCAAGGGTAAATATATATATATATTCAGAAATCCTCGATCTCCATTAAGTTCGAGACATGAAAATTATAATATCGAGAAGATATTTGTCAAAAAGTTTTCTTGTTTTTGAAAAAAATGTATCTCCTGGTTTGTTTGCAAATCATAGTGTTTTTAATTTAATTCAAGTGATTTAATTATCCCCAATGAATGATGAGAATTTCAGTAAAGTCAAAATTTTATATATTTTTAACAATAAATTAAGCCTTTCGGGTCTCAAATGTATATTCAGATCTCCTGAGTCGATCCCTAGTCATCTCAAAAGCTCATAATTAATAATATCCAGGATTTTTTTAACATGATGCATGGGCGCCCACAGGGAGGATTTGAGACGCAAAGCGCTTCTTTAAAATTTCTGTGTGTGGGGGGGGGGGCGTTGAAAATTGTTACGAAATTAGCATCATATGCTAAAAATAAAAACGTACAAGTTTATAATTTCAACCAAAGTTAATAAAAACCTCTTCTAATTCTTTAGAAGTGAATAAATATAATGTACAAGGGCAGGGCCGTTCCTGACCCATTGTGCGCCCTGGTGCAATTTAGGATTTTCCACCCTTTCTAAAAAATACTAGAAAATAACGTAACCGGAATGGACCCTGCCCACTAAAAAATATAGAGGATTTTTTTTATTTTTATTTTAAATATAGATAAATTAATGTAATTGGAATAAAAATGATACAAAAAGTAGCAGACATCCGAAAACTTATTTTTTGTAAATAAAAATAAATTGACACGTTCTGAATGTGGCCACTTGACTTTACCATACACTTCTGGTTGAGTTTGATACAAGGGCCTAGATTTACATTTTTTGTCGTTTGTTTTTGCATTTTTAGTGTTCTGTGGGCCCACTGATATTTATACAAAATTTGGCTGAGTTTGCTCAAATGGCCTAGATTTTTATTTTTTGACCCCCCTTCCAATTTTGGCGCCAGAATTTTTTTTTTTTGTTATTATAGCTTCATTTTATAGTATATTTCATTTTTCTTCTTTTTTTAGTTTGAAAATATTATAATTTTAAATTTTAACCCTCCCCCTGACCCCTTAATTTTGGGTCGATATGCACCAAAATCTAATCAGCTCTTAATCTCAATGCACCAAAACTATGTGTGAAATTTGGTTTTGATATTCATACTAGTTTTTGAACTAGCTCGTCCACGTCGATTTTTAGACTCCTGGGACCCACTGATTATGTATACAAAATTTGGTTGAGTTTGGTAAATGGCCAAGATTTTCATTTTTTGACCCCCCCCCCCATTTTGGGCGGTTAGTTTTTGCATTTTTAGACTTCTTGGGACCCACTGATTATGTATACAAAATTTGGTTGAGTTTGGTAAATGGCCAGGATTTTCATTTTTTGACCCTCCGCCCCCCCCCCCCCCATTTTGGGCGGTTAGTTTTTGCATTTTTAGACTTCTGGGGGTCCACTGATTATGTATACAAAATTTGGTTGAGTTTGCTCAAACGACCTAGATTTTTAATTTTTAACCTCCCTCCGACCACCCTTAATTTTGGGTCGATATGCACCAAAATCTAATCAGCTCTTAATCTCAATGGACCAAAACTACGTGTAAAATTTGGTTTCGATATTGACACTAGTTTTTGAGCTAGCTCGTCCACAAAATTTGGTAACGCACAGACTATAACTAACTAACAGACATTTTGACAAAACAATTATTATCTCAAAAAATATAATTTTTTCGGTGTTCACTTATTAGAGCTTTTTTGTAGAGCGAAATGCCATGGTTTCGCTCATTTTTTTCAATCGAAAAAGTTTCAGCTGTTTTTGAAATATTTTGAAAAAAAGAAGGAAAAAAAACACTTTTTTCATGCGCGATTACAATATTTGGCCATACCCTGTATGGTAAAGTAAAATATATACTTTTTTCGATGTTCACTTATAAGGGATTTTTTGTAGACTGAAATGCCCTGGTTTTACCCAATTTTTTTAATCAAAATAGTTTTAGCCGTTTTTGAGATATTTCGAAAAAAATAAGCAAAAAAAACACTTTTTTCATTCACGATTACAATACTTGACCGTATCTGTTTCTTTATTTGACACTCCAAATGAGTTTTAGATTCAATATAATAACTTAATAAGTGCCTCTAATTAAATAGAATTAATTATAAGGAGACACTGTCTAATTTCTAATACATTTAATCTCCAATTTTAATGAGTAGTATATTTCTAAAATTTGAAATTCGAACTCGTGTTTGTTCGGCGGTTTCCGTCAGGATTCGGAGAAATCCCAAACTGAAATAGGTGGATTGATTCGCGCTCTATTCTCTCAAATGTCAACATTTTATATATATTTTATATTTATTTATTGTTGGATTTAGCATTATATTTTTTTCTCTACATGGACAATTTATAGACTTTGTTCGAAAAAGAAACTTTCTAAGCAATTTTTAAAAAAGAGAAATAAATTCATCTTAAAAAATGGATTAGTTAACCAAAAACAATTGTAAGGTAATAATTATTAATTACTGAACATAACATTTTAAAAAATTGTTAATATTTATCACTCCCAGTGTGAACTTTATTTATTTTAATCGTGTCAAAAAATTTTATGAAATCTAGTTTTTGGGTCAATCCATTTCAAATCATGAAATCCAGTCTCAGAATGTCATGAATTTTTTTTTTAATTGTTCTATTTGCCATCCTTATTAACCATATAAAATTTTATTTTGATATCTTAATTACTTTTTAAGTAATTAATTTTTAAAATTTGTTAAAAAATACGTTGCTGTTGTTTCTGAGGCTTTTAGAGATTGTGACATTAATTTAGTAAAAAAACTCATAACTTGTTCCATTTTCATCCTATCACAATAGGATTTTCGCTAAAATATTCACAAAAATATACAGAATAAGGTAAAACTGCATTTAGTAACTTATCTCTTAATTGCTGCAATAAATATAAGCTCAAACTTGGATTTCATAATTTTTTTGAAGAAAAAACAAACAATTTTAAAATGGGATTTAAGATATAAGGAGCTACAGGCTACAGTAACCAAAGTATTTTTTTACTTTATCATACAGGGTATGGTCAAGTATTGTAATCGTGCATGAAAAAAGTGTTTTTTTTCCTTCTTTTTTTCGAAATATCTCAAAAATGGCTGAAAATATTTTGATTAAAAAAATTTAGCGAAACCATGGCATTTCGGTCTACAAAAAAGCTCTAATAAGTGAATATCGAAAAAATTATATTTTTCGAGATAATAATTGTTTTGTCAAAATGTCTGTTAGTCTTGTTGTTAGTTAGTCTGTGCGTTACCAAATTTTTGTGGACGAGCTAGCTCAATAACTAGTGTGAATATCAAAACCAAATTTCACACATAGCTTTGGTCCATTGAGATTAAGAGCTGATTAGATTTTGGTGGATATCGACCCAAAATGGGGGGGGGGGGGGTTAAAAATTAAAAATATAGGCCATTTGAGAAAACTCAACCAAATTTTGTATACATAATCAGTGGGCCCCCAGGAGTCTAAAAATGCAAAAACTAACCACCCTATATGATTCTAAATAATTTTATTAAATATTAAATATAAGTGAGGGGCCAGGTTGTATGGTAAAGTCAAGTGGATGGCCACATCAGAACACTTCAGCTAATTTTTTTTTTAATATAATCCTAAAAGGATGAGGAAGTAGGTTTTGAAAGAAAATTTGTGGGTTTTTGACTGCCAGTATTTTTAATACATCATAAAACAACTGACAAATAATTCACATTAATTTCGTGAAACTAGACATAGTATAAAGATCCTATTAACCAATTTAAAGCTCATTTCTAAAATATACTTTACCAACTGCATTTATTTAATTTAACATATAAAATCAAACATAAGTTTGTGTACAAAGTACTATTTTTTTTAAACATTAAGACTTGAAAGTGTTTGACTTAACTTTAAAAGTTAACATACAATGAATTGAATAAAATCAGTGAATGAAAGACGAACAAATAAAAAAAATTCATCAAATTCTGGGACCATGGGTTTTATTTTAATGTTTAGCTGTGTGATTTGAAATGGATTGACCCTTTTACAGTTATTTAGCCATTCTACTCTAGCCCTTTAAAACGATATTTAATTTATTCATTTTTGAAAATATCCATTGCATTTATCCGAAGCCTAAAATTGAGTTCATGCAAAAATTCTCACATTTTTTATCATTTTGTTGAAAAATATCTTAAACGTGGAGAAAAATCTTTTTCAAACCTAATTCTTATCTGTCTCTCATGTACAGTGCTTGCTAAAGACATTTTGCCGCCTAGGGCTAACTTTTAAAAACCGCCTTGACAAAGAAAAAATCATTTTTTCCAACATAATAATTAAATAATGAACAAATAAAAAAAGCACCATCAAATTCTGGGACCATGGGTTTTATTTAATGTTTAGCCAAGATTGCAATGGATTGACCCTTTTACAGTTATTTAGCCATTCTACTCTAGCCCTTTAAAAACGATATTTAATTTATTCATTTTTTAAAAATATTCCATTTATCCGAAGCCTAAAATTGAGTTCATGAAAAATTTTCACATTTTTTATCATTTTGTTAAAAAATATCTTAAACGTGGAGAAAAATCTTTTTCAAACCTAATTCCTATCTGTCTCTCATGTACAGTGTCATAAAGATGATTTTGCCGCCGAAATAACTTTTTAAAACCGCCTTGACAAAGAAAAATCATTTTTTCCAACATAATAATTAAGATATGTGTTGAAAGTAATATTTTACAGTGAAAACAAAGTTTTAAGCATCTTTTTAAGTGCCTTTTTTTGAAAAAAAGATGGAAATTATTTTAAAAATCAACCTAGTGCAGCAATATTATTAAAATTAATCTAACTTTAAAGGACACTAAGTAGATATTAGTTGAAATATTTTTATGACAGATATCAGAGAGGTTCAGGAATCGAAACCTGCTGCTAACTAAGCTTGCCGGGCCAGTAGCCAAACCCTTAAGACAAATCTCTCTCTGACATGCAACATATATAATTATTATAGCTAGATTTTTCACTCACTTCAACTCAAAGGGAATAGTTAAAATTCCTGCTAAACTGAAAAAAGTTTTCAGTGACGGACCCATGATTCTTATGAAGGAAACAAAGTTTTAAGTATCTTTTTGGGTGTCTTTTTGAAAAAAAGATGGAAATTATTTCAAAAATCAACCATATATAATATTATTATTGTTCTAATCGAATTTAAAAGTATTTATCATGGATATTAGTTGAAATATTTTTATTTAAGATTTCAGAGACTATCCTCGAGAATCGAACCCAAGCGCTTAATCAACACAAATAAAAGTAGCCAAAACCCTTAAGACAAATCTCTCTCTGACATGCAACATATATAATTTTAGATATAGCTAGATTTTCACTCCCTTCAACTCAAAGGGAATAGTGAAAATTCCTGCTGAATCGAAAAGCCAGACGGACCCATGGATTTTACAGTGAAAAACAAAGTTTTAAGTATCTTTTTGGGTGTCTTTTTTTGAAAAAAGATGGAAATTATTTCAAAAAATCAACCCAGTATATAATATCAGCTGAAATGAATCAACTTTAAAGGACATCATAGATATTAGTTGAAATATTTACATTGCATATCATGCTCCGTCCCCTTAGGAATCGAACCTAAGCGCTAACTAAGTCTAAGCCGGGCCAGTAGCCAAACCCTTAAGACAAATCTCTCTCTGACATGCAACATATATAATTATTATAGCTAGATTTTTCACTCTCTCAAACTCAAAAGGAACAGTGAAAATTCCTGCTAAACTGAAAAAGCCTTACCGACGGACCCATGATTTACAGAAAATAAAAAGTTTTAAGTATCTTTTCGGTGTCTCTTTTTGAAAAAATATGGAAATTATTTCAAAAATCAAATCCAGTATATAATATTATTAAATGAATCTAACTTTAAAGGACATCATAGATATTAGTTGAAATATTTTTTACATTGCATATCAGAGAGGTTCGTCCCCGAGAATCGAACCCAAGCGCTAACTAAGCTTGCCGGGCCAGTAGCCAAACCCTTAAGACAAATCAATGGTACATATATAATTATTATAGCTAGATTTTTCACTCCCTTCAACTCAAAGGGAATAGTGAAATTCTGCTAAACTGAAAAAAGTTTTCAGTGATTGAATCCATGGATTTTACAGTGAAAACAAAGTTTTAAGTATCTTTTTGGGTGCTTTTTTGAAAAAAAGATTAAAATTATTTCAAAATCAACCCAGTATATAATATTATTAAATGAATCTAACTTTAAAGGACATCATAGATATTAGTTGAAATATTTCATTGCATCAGAGAGGTTCTGTCCCTTAGGAATCAAACCCAGCTAACTAAGCTTGCCGGGCCAGTAGCCAAACCCTTAAGACAAATCTCTCTCTGACATGCAACATATATAATTATTATAGCTAGATTTTTCACTCCCTTCAACTCAAAGGGAATAGTGAAAATTCCCGCTAAAACTGAAAAAAAGTTTTCATTGACGGACCCATGGATTCTCAGAAAAACAAGTTAAGTATCTTTTGGGTGTCTTTTTGAAAAAAAGATGGAAATTATTTCAAAAATCAACCCAAAGTATATAATATTATTAAATGAATCTAACTTTAAAGGACATCATAGATATTAGTTGAAATATTTACATTGCATATCAGAGAGGTTTTCGTCCTATAATTTGAACCAGCTGCTGGAATTGTTTTTGTTTACTATAATAAAAACCCCTAAGACAAATCTCTCTAACATGCAACATATATAATTATTATAGCTAGATTTTTCACTCCCTTCAACTCAAAGGAATAGTGAAAATTCCTGCTAAACTGGAAAAAGTTTTCAGTGACGGACCCATGGATTTTACAGTGAAAACAAAGTTTTAAGTATCTTTTGGGTGTCTTTTTTGAAAAAAGATGGACAACGTTTCCCAAAATCAACTCCAGTATATAATATTATTAAATGAATCTTAACTTTAAAGGACATCATAGATATTAGTTGAAAATATTTTACATTGCATATCAGAGAGGTTCGTCCCCTTAGGAATCGAACCTTAAGCGCTAACTAAGCTTGCCGGGCCAGTAGCCAAACCCTTAAGACAAATCTCTCTCTAACATGCAACATATAATTATTATAGCTAGATTTTTCACCATGTAGAAGGTTAAAAATTCTGCTAAACTGAAAAAAAAGCCAGTGACGGACCCATGAATTTTTGGCACAGTGAAAACAAAGTTTTAAGTATCTTTTTAAGCGTGTCTTTTTTGAAAAAAGATGGAAACTACCTCAAAAATCAACCCAGTATATAATATTAAAATTGAATCTAACTTTAAAGGACATCATAGATATATTGAAATATCACATTGCATATCATATATAAGCCCGTCCCTTAGGAATCGAACCCACAAGCGCTAACTAAGCTTGCCGGGCCAGTAGCCAAACCTCTTAAGACAAATCTCTCTCTAACATGCAACATATATAATTATTATAGCTAGATTTTTCACTCTTCAACTCAAAGGGAATAGTGAAATTCAAGCAAACTGAAAAAGTTTCTATGACGAATCATGGATTTCATATAAAAAACAGTTTTAAGTATCTTTTTGGGTGTCTCTTTGAAAAAAGATGGAAATTATTTCAAAAATCAACCCAGTATATATAATATTATTAAATGAATCTAACTTTAAAGGACATCATAGACATTGTTGAAATATTTTTACATTGCATATCAGAGAGGTTCGTCCCCTTAGGAATCGAACCCAAGCGCTAGATCAAGCTTCTGCCGTGTCAGTAGCCAAACCCTTAAGACAAATCTCTCTCTAACATGCAACATATATAATTATTATAGTTAGATTTTTCACTTTCAACTCAAAGGGAATAGTGAAAATTCCCGCTAAACTGAAAAAGTTTTCAGTGACGGACCCATGGATTTTACAGTGAAAACAAAGTTTTAAGTATCTTTTGGGTGTCTTTTTTGGAAAAAAAGATGGAAATTATTTCAAAATCAACCCAGTATATAATATTATTAAAATGAATCTAACTTTAAAGACATCATAGATATTAGTTGAAATATTTTTACATTGCATCGGGGAGAGGTTCGTCCCCTTAGGAATCGGAACCCAAGCGCTAACCTAAGCTTGCCGGGCCAGTAGCCAAACCCTTAAAGACAAATCTCTCTCTGACATAAAACATATATAATTATTATATGATTTTTCAATTTCCTTCAACTCAAAGGGAATAGTGAAAATTTCGCTAAACTGAAAAAAGTTTTCAGTGACGGACCCATGGATTTTACAGTGAAAACAAAGTTTTAAGTATCTTTTTTTGGGTGTCTTTTTTTGAAAAAGATGAAATTATTTCAAAAATCAACCCAGTATATAATATTATTAAATGAATCTAACTTTTAAAGGACATCATAGATATTAGTTGAAATATTTTTACATTGCATATCAGAGAGGTTCGTCCCCTTAGAATCAGAACTCCAAGCGCTAACTAAGCTTGCCCGCCAGTGACAAACCTTAAGACAAATCTCTCTCTGACATGCAACATATATAATTATTATACGCGGATTTTTCCACTCCTTCAACTCAAAGGGAATAGTGAAAATTCCTGCTAAACTGAAAAAAGTTTTCAGTGACGGACCCATGGATTTTACAGTGAAAACAAAGTTTTAAGTATTTTTTAAGTGTCTTTTGAAAAAGATGGAAATTATTTCAAAAATCAACCCAGTATATAATATTATTAAATGAATCTAACTTTAAAGGACATCATAGATATTAGTTGAATATTTTTACATTGTGACATCGAGAGTGTTCCGTCCCCTTAGAATCGAACCCAAGCGCTAACTAAGCTTGCCGGGCCAGTAAGTCAAACCTCATGACAAATCTCTGACATGCAACATATATAATTATTATAGCTAGATTTTTCACTCCCTTCAACTCAAAGGAATAGTGAAAATTCCTGCTAAACTCAGAAAAAAGTTTTCAGTGACGGACCCATGGATTTTACAGTGAAAACAAAGTTTTGGCATCTTTTGGGTGTCTTTTTTGAAAAAGATGGAAATTATTTCAAAAATCAACCCAGTATATAATATTATTAAATGAATCTAACTTTAAAGGACATCATAGATATTAGTTGAAATATTTTTACATTGCATATCAGAGATGTTCGTCCTCGAATCGAACCCAAGCGCTAACTAAGCTTGCCGGGCCAGTAGCCAAACCCTTAAGACAAATCTCTCTCTGACATGCAACATATATAATTATTATAGCTAGATTTTTCACTCCTTCAACTCAAAGGAATAGTGAAAATTCCCTGCTAAACTGAAAAGTTTTCAGTGACGGACCCAGATTTTACAGTGAAAACAAAGTTTTAAGTATCTTTTGGGTGTCTTTTTGAAAAAAATACGGAAATCATTTCAAAAATCAACCCAGTATATAATATTTATTAAATGAATCTAACTTTAAAGGACATCATAGATATTAGTTGAAATATTTTTACATTGTGATATCAGAGAGGTTCGTCCCCTTAGGAATCGAACCCAAGCGCTAACTAAGCTTGCTGCAATAAAGAAACAAACCCCAAGACAAATCTCTGACATGCAAGACATATATCATTATAAATGGATTTTTCAACTCCCTTCAACTCAAAGGGAATAAAGTGAAAATTCCTGCTAAACTGAAAAAAGTTTCTCATTGACGGAATCCACGGATTTTACAGTGAAAACAAAGTTTTAAGTATCTTTTTAGTGTCTTTTTTAAAAAAAGAATGAAATTATTTCAAAAATCAACCCAGTATATAATATTATTAAAATGAATCTAACTTTTAAAGGACATCATAGATATTAGTTGAAATATTTTTACATTGCATATCAGGAGAGGGCCTGTCCCCGGAATCGGAACCTTAGCGCTAACTAAGCTTGCCGGGCCAGCAGTTCAAACCCTTAAGACAAATCTCTCTAACATGCAACATATATAATTATTATAGCCAGACTTTTCACCCCTTCAACCTAAAGGGAATAGTGAAATTCAAAAATAAACCTAGAAAAGCTTCAGTGACGGACCCATGGATTTTACAGTGAAAACAAAGTTTTAAGTATCTTTTTGGGTGTCTTTTTTGAAAAAGATGGAAATTATTTCAAAAATCAACCCAGTATATAATATTATTAAATGAATCCAACTTTAAAGGACATCATAGATA
This sequence comes from Forficula auricularia, assembly GCA_024734495.1. Taxonomy (NCBI): domain Eukaryota; kingdom Metazoa; phylum Arthropoda; class Insecta; order Dermaptera; family Forficulidae; genus Forficula; species Forficula auricularia. The sequence continues at coordinate 1,499,275 of JALMQS010000058.1, forward strand.
TTAGCTGAAACATTTCACATTGCATATCAGAGAGGTTCGTCCCCTTAGGAATCGAACCCAAGCGCTAACTAAGCTTGCCGGGCCAGTAGCCAAACCCTTAAGACAAATCTCTCTGACATGCAACATATATAATTATTTCATTGACGGACCCATGGATTTTACAGTGAAAACAAAGTTTGGTATCTTTTTGGGTGCCTTTTTTGAAAAAGATGGAAATTATTTCAAAAATCAACCCAGTATATAATATTATTAAATGAATCTTAACTTTAAAGGACATCATAGATATTAGTTGAAATATTTTTACATTGCATATCAGAGAGGTTCGTCCCCTTAGGAATCGAACCCAAGCGCTAACTAAGCTTGCCGGGCCAGTAGCCAAACCCTTAAGACAACTTCTGAATATGCAACATATATAATTATTATAGCTAGATTTTTCACTCCCCTTCAACTCAAAGGGAATAGTGAAAATTCCTGCTAAACTGAAAAAAGTTTTCAGTGACGGACCCATGGATTTTACAGTGAAAACAAAGTTTTAAGTATCTTTTTGGGTGTCTTTTTTGAAAAAGATGGAAATTATTTCAAAAAATCAACCCAGTATATAATATTATTAAATGAATCTAACTTTAAAGGACATCATAGATATTATTGAAATATTTTTACATTGCATATCAGAGAGGTTCGTCCCCTTAGGAATCGAACCTGTAGCGCTAACTAAGCTTGCCGGGCCAGTAGCCAAACCCTTAAGACAAACTTCTCTGACATGCAACATATATAATTATTATAGCTAGATTTTTCACTCCCTTCAACTCAAAGGGAATAGTGAAAATTCCTGCTAAACTGAAAAGTTTTCAGTGACGGACCCATGGATTTTACAGCAGAAACAGCTTTGGTATATCTTTGGGTGTCTTTTTTTGAAAAAAAGATGGAAATTATTTCAAAAATCAACCCAGTATATAATATTATTAAATGAATCTAACTTTAAAGGACATCATAGATATTAGTTGAAATATTTTTACATTGCACATCAGAGAGGTTCGTCCCCTTAGGAATCGAACCCAAGCGCTAACTAAGCTTGCCGGGCCAGTAGCCAAAACCCTTAAGACAAATCTCTCTGACATGCAACATATATAATTATTATAGCTAGATTTTTCACTTTCAAATCCAAATAATAGTAGGTCCTCCCGCCAAACTGAAAAAGTTTTCAGTGACGGACCCATGGATTTTGCAGTGAAAAACAAAGTTTTAAGTATCTTTTTGGGTGTCTTTTTTTGAAAAAAGATGGAAATTATTTCAAAAATCAACCAAAGATATAATATTATTAAATGAATCTATCTTTAAAGGACATCATAGATACTAGTTGAAATATTTTCACATTGCATATCAGAGAGGCTCGTCCCCTTAGGAATCGAACCCAAGCGCTAACTGCTTGCCGGGCCAGTAGCCAAACCCCTAAGACAAATCTCTCTCTCCATATATGTTTTTGCTAAAACACATATAATTATTATAGCTAGATTTTTCACTCCCCTTCAACTCAAAGGGAAGAGAGCAAAATCCCTGCCTAAACTGAAAAAGTTTCTAGTGACGGACCCATGGATTTCACAGTGAAAACAGTTTTTAAGTATCTTTTTGGGTGTCTTTTCTTGAAAAAAGATGAAATTTGATTTCAAAACTTCAACTATGTACAGCAAGTATTATTAAATGAATCTAACTTTAAAGGACATCATAGATACGGAAGGTTGAAATATTTTTACATTGCATATCAGAGAGGTTCGTCCCCTTAGGAATCGAACCCAAGCGCTAACTAAGCTTGCCGGGCCAGTAGCCAAACCCTTAAGACAAACTCCTCTGACATGCAACATATATAATTATTATAGCTAGATTTTTCACTCCCTTCAACTCAAAGGGAATAGTGAAATTTTACAAACCCAAAGTTTTCAGTGACGGACCCATGATTCTTACAGTGAAACAAAGTTTTGGTATCTTTTTGGGTGTCTTTTGAAAAAAAGATGGAAATTATTTCAAAAATCAACCCAGTATATAATATTATTAAATGAATCTAACTTTAAAGGACATCATAGATATTAGTTGAAATATTTTTACATTGCATATCAGAGAGGTTCGTCCCCTTAGAATCACGCTAACTAAGCTTGCCGGGCCAGTAGCCAAACCCTTAAGACAAATCTCTCTGACATGCAACATATAATTATTATAGCTAGATTTTTCACTCCCTTCAACTCAAAGGGAATAGTGAAATTCCTGCTAAACTGAAAAAAGTTTCATTGACGGACCCAGTAGATTTTACAGAAAACAAAGTTTTATGATTTTCCAAAGTGCTTCTTCGAAAAAGATGGAAATTATCTAAAAATCAACCCAGTATATAATATTATTAAATGAATCTAACTTTAAAGGACATCATAGATATTAGTTGAAATATTTTTACATTGCATATCAGAGAGGTTCGTCCCCTTAGGAATCGAACCCAAGCGCTAACTACTGCCGGGCCAGTAGCCAAACCCTTAAGACAACCTCTAACATGCAACATAGACAATCTTCATTATAGCTTACTCTTTCTTACCCCTTCAACTCAAAGGGAATAGTGAAAATTCGCTAAACTGAAAAAAGCTTTCAGTGACGGACCCATGGATTTTACAAAGAAACAAAGTTTTAAGATCCGCGTCTTTTTTGAAAAAGATGGAAATTATTTCAAAAATCAACCCAGTATATAATATTATTAAATGAATCTAACTTTAAAGGACATCATAGATATTAGTTGAAATATTTTTACATTGCATATCAGAGAGGTTCGTCCCCCAGGGAATCGAACCCAAGCGCTAACTAAGCTTGCCGGCCAGTAGCCAAACCCTTAAGACAAATCTCTCTCTCAATACGCAACATATATAATTATTTCATTGACGGACCCATGGATTTTATAGTGAAAACAGCAAGTTTGGTATCTTTTTGGGTGTCTTTTTTTTGAAAAAGATGGAAATTATTTCAAAATCAACCCAGTATATAATATTATTAAATGAATCTAACTTTAAAGGACATCATAGATATTAGTTGAAATATTTTTACATTGCATATCAGAGAGGTTCCGTCCCCTTAGGAATCGAACCCAAGCGCTAACTAAGCTTGCCGGGCCAGTAGCCAAACCCTTAAGACGTTCCTCTAACATGCAACATATATAATTATTATAGCTAGATTTTTCACTCCCTTCAACTCAGCGGAATATAAAATTCTGCTAAACTGAAGTTTTCAGTGACGGACCCATGGATTTTACAGTGAAAACAAAGTTTTAAGTATCTTTTTGGGTGTCTTTTTTTGAAAAAAGATGGAAATTATTTCAAAAATCAACCCAGTATATAATATTATTAAATGAATCTAACTTTTTAAATATCGCGATATTAGTTGAAATATTTTTACATTGCATATCAGAGAGGTTCGTCCCCTTAGGAATCGAACCCAAGCGCTAACTAAGTTTTGCCGGGCCAGTAGCCCAAACCCTTAAGACAAATCTCTCTCTGACATGCAACATATATAATTATTATAGCTAGATTTCACTCCTTCAACTCAAAGGGAATAGTGAAAATTCCTGCTAAACTGAAAAAGTTTTCATTGACGGACCCATGGATTTACAGTGAAAACAAAGTTTTAAGTATTTTCTTTGGGTGTCTTTTTTTTGAAAAAAAGATGGAAATTATTTCAAAAATCAACCCAGTATATAATATTATTAAAATGAATCTAACTTTAAAGGAATATCATATCAGTTGAAATATTTACATTGTATATCAGAGAGGTTCGTCCCCTTAGGAATCGAACCTAAGCGCTAACTAAGCTTGCCGGGCCAGTAGCCAAACCCTTAAGACAAATCTCTCTGACATGCAACATGTATAATTATTATAGCCAGATTTTTCACTCCCTTCAACTCAAAGGGAATAGTGAAAAGGCTCCTGCTAAACTGAAAAAGTTTTCAGTGACGGACCCATGGATTTTACAGTGAAAACAAAGTTTTAAGTATCTTTTTTGGGTGTCTTTTTTGAAAAAGATGGAAATTATTTCAAAAATCAACCCAGTATATAATATTATTAAATGAATCTAACTTTAAAGGACATCATAGATATTAGTTGAAATATTTTTACATTGCATATCAGAGAGGTTCGTCCCCTTAGGAATCGAACCCAAGCGCTAACTAAGCTTGCCGGGCCAGTAGCCAAACCCTTAAGACAACCTCTCTGATAACATATAATTATTATAGCTAGATTTTCTACCCCTTCAACTCAAAGGGAATAGTGAAAATTCTCGCTAAACCGAAAGCTTAAAGACTAATCACGATTTTACAGTGAAAACAAAGTTTTAAGTATCTTTTGGGTAAATTTTTGAAAAATATCAGAAATTATTTCAAAAATCTCAACCCAGTATATAATATTGTCAAATGAATCTAACTTTAAAGGACATCATAGATATTAGTTGAAATATTTACATTGCATATCAGAGAGGTTCGTCCCCTTAGGAATCGAACCCAAGCGCTAACTAAGCTTGCCGGGCCAGTAGCCAAACCCTTAAGACAAATCTCTCTGACATGCAACATATATAATTATTATAGCTAGATTTTTCACTCCCTTCAACTCAAAGGGAATAGTGAAAATTCCTGCTAAACTGAAAAAAGTTTTCATTGACGGACCCATGGATTTTACAGTGAAACAAAGTTTTGGGTATCTTTTTGGGTGTCTTTTTTAAAAAAAGATGGAAATTATTTCAAAAATCAACCCAGTATATAATATTATTAAATGAATCTAACTTTAAAGGACATCATAGATATTAGTTGAAATATTTTTACATTGCATATCAGAGAGGTTCGTCCCCTTAGGAATCGAACCCAAGCGCTAACTAAGCTTGCCGGGCTAAATAGCTCAAACCCCTTAAGAAAATCTCTCTCTGACATGCAAGATGAGGAATTATTTCTCCATTGACGGACCCATGGATTTTACAGTGAAAAACAAAGTTTTGGTATCTTTTTGGGTGTCTTTTTTTGAAAAAAGATGGAAATTATTTCAAAAATCAAACCCATATATGTATTATTAAATGAATCTAACTTTTAAATAATAATCAATAGAGGATATTAGTTGAAATATTTTTACTGTGATATCAGAGAGGTTCGTCCCCTTAGAATCATAGTCCCGTTTTTTCAAACTGTAATGGCCGTACCAGTAGCCAAAACCAAGACAAATCTCTCTCTAACATGCAACATATATAACCATTATAGCTAGATTTTTCAATTCTTCAACTCAAAGGGAATAGTGAAATTCCTGCTAAACTGAAAAAGTTTTCATATGATGAATTGTTGGATTTAAGAAAACAAAGTTTTAAGTATCTTTTTGGGTGTCTTTTTGAAAAAGATGGAAATTGTATTTCAAAAATCAACCCAGTATATAATATTATTTAAATTAATCTAACTTTAAACACATCATAGATATTAGTTGAAATATTTTTACATTGCATATCAGATATAATTCATCCTCCTCAAAATTGAACCCAAGCGCTAACTGCTTGCCGGGCCAGCAGCCAAACCTCTACAGACAAATCTCTAACATGCAACATATATAATTATTATAGCTAGATTTTTCACTCCCTTCAACTCAAAGGGAATAGTGAAAAATTTCTACTGTCCGAAAAAAGTTTTCAGTGACGGACCCATGGATTTTTAATAAGCTTAAAAAAAACAAAGTTTGGCATCTTTTTGGGTGTCTTTTTTGAAAAAGATGGAAATTATTTCAAAAATCAACCCAAAGATATAATATTAATTAAATAATCTTAACTTTAAAGGACATCATAGATATTAGTTGAAATATTTTTACATTGCATATCAGAGAGGTTCGTCCCCTTAGGAATCGAACCCAAGCGCTAACTAAGCTTGCCGGGCCAGTAGCCAAACCCTAAGACAAATCTCTCTCAACATGCAACATATATTAATTACATAGATTTTTCACTCTCTTCAACTCAAAGGAATAGTGAAAATTCCTGCTAAAACTGAAAAAAAAAGTTTTCAAAGACGGACCCATGATTTTTGGCAGTGAAAACAGTTTCAATATCTTTTTAAAATTTTTTTGAAAAAAGATGGAAATTATTTCAAAAATCAACCTGGCGTATATAATATTATTAAAAACGAATCTAACTTTAAAGGACATTGCAGATATTATTGAAATATTTTACACTGCATATCAGAGAGGTTCGTCCCCTTAGGAATCGAACCCAAGCGCTAACTAAGCTTGCCGGGCCAGTAGCCAAAAACTCCTCTAAGACAAATCTCTCTCTGACATGCAAAATTATATAATTATTATAGCTAGATTTTTCTACTCCTTCAACTCAAAGGGAATAGTGAAAATTCCTGCTAAAACTGAAAAAAGTTTTCAGTGACGGACCCATGGATTTTACAGTGAAAACAAAAGTTTTAAGTATCTTTTTGGGTGTCTTTTTTTGAAAAAAGATGAACATTTCAAAATCAACCCAGTATATATTGCGTCATTAAATGAATCTAACTTTAAAGGACATCATAGATATTAGCTCGAAATAGTTTTTTACACAAAGAGTATCAGAGAGGTTCGTCCCCTTAGGAATCGAACCCAAGCGCTAAATTGCTTGCCGGGCCAGTAGCCAAACCTCTAAGACAAATTCCTCTGACATGCAACATATATAATTATTATAGCTAGATTTTTCACTCCTTCCAACTCAAAGGGAATAGTGAAAATTCCTGCTAAACTGAAAAAAGTTTTCAGTGACGGACCCATGGATTTTACAGTGAAAACAAAGTTTTAAGTATCTTCGCGTCTTTTTTGAAAAAAGATGGAAATTATTTCAAAAATCAACCCAGTATATAATATTATTAAATGAATCTAACTTTAAAATACGACGATATTAGTTGAAATATTTTTTACATTGCATATCAGAGAGGTTCGTCCCCTTAGGAATCGAACCCAAGCGCTAACTAAGCTTGCCGGGCCAGTAGCCAAACCCTTAAGACAAATCTCTGACATGCAACATATATAATTATTTCATTGACGGACCCATGGATTTTACAGTGAAAACAAAGTTTTAAGTATCTTTTTAAAAGTGTTCTTTTTTGAAAAAGATGGAAATTTCATTCTAAAAATCAACCCAGTATATAATATTATTAAAGAATCTAACTTTAAAGGACATCATAGATATTAGTTGAAATATTTTTACATTGCATATCAGAGAGGTTCGTCCCCTTAGGAATCGAACCCAAGCGCTAACTAAGCTTGCCGGGCCAGTAGCCAAACCCTTAAGACAAATCTCTCTCTAACATGCAAAGATATATAATTATTATAGCTAGATTTTTCACTCCCTTCAACTCAAAGGGAATAGCGAAAATTCCTGCTAACCGCGCCAGCACGGACCCATGGATTTTACAGTGAAAACAAAGTTTTAAGTATCTTTTGGGTGTCTTTTTTTGGAAAAAGATGGAAATTATTTCAAAAATCAAACTATATATATTAAGAAATGAATCTAATCAAAGTTATTATCATAGATATTAAGCAATATTTTTACATTGCATATCGTGAGGTTCTGTCCCCTTAGGAATCGAACCCAAGCGCTAACTAAGCTTGCCGGGCCAGTAGCCAAACCCTTAAGACAAATCTCTCTGACATGCAAAACATATATAATTATTATAGCCGATTTTTCACTCCCTTCAACTCAAAGGGAATAGTGAAAAATCCCTGCTAAACGAAAAAAGTTTTCAGTGACGGACCCATGGATTTTACAGTGAAAACAAAGTTTTAAGTATCTTTTTGGGTGTTCTTTTTTTACGGAAATTATTTCAAAAATCCCAGTATATAATATTATTAAATGAATCTAACTTTACGACATCATAGATATTAGTTGGAATATTTTACATTGCATATCAGAGAGGTTCGTCCCCTTAGGAATCGAACCCAAGCGCTAACTAAGCTTGCCGGGCCAGTAGCCAAACCCTTAAGACAAATCTCTGACATGCAACATATATAATTATTTCATTGACGGTAACCATGGATTTTACAGTGAAAACAAAGTCATTAATTTTTTTGGTGTCTTTTTTTGAAAAAAGATGGAAATTATTTCAAAAATCAAACCCATATAATATTATTAAATGAATCTAACTTTAAAGGACATCATAGATATTAGTTGAAATATTTTTACATTGCATATCGGAGAGGTTCGTCCCCTTAGGAATCGAACCCAAGCGCTAACTAAGCTTGCCGGGCCAGTAGCCGCAAACCTTAAGACCAAATCTCTTCAACATGCAACATATATAATTATTATGCTGCCAGATTTTTCAATTCCTTCAACTCAAAGGGAATATAATATCCTCGCCAAACTGAAAAAAGTCAGTGACGGACCCATGGATTTACAGTGAAAACAAAGTTTTACAAGTATTCTCTGGGTGTCTTTTTTGAAAAAAGATGGAAATTATTTCAAAAATCAACCCAGTATATAATATTATTAAAATGAATCTAACTTTAAAGGACATCATTAGATATTATTAAAATTATTTTACATTAGTTTTACTCACAGAGAGGTTCGTCCCCGCTAGAATCGAACCCAAGCGCTAACTAAGCTTGCCGGGCCAGTAGCCAAACCCTTAAGACAAATCTCTCTGACATGCAACATATATAATTATTATAGCTAGATTCTTCACTCCCTTCAACTCAAAGGGAATAGTGAAAATTCCTGCTAAACTGAAAAAAAGTTTTCAGTGACGGACCCATGGATTTTACAGTGAAAACAAAGTTTTAGAAGAGTAATTCCTTATGGGTGTCTTTTTTGAAAAAAAGATGGAAATTATTTCAAAATCAACCCAGTATATTACCACTATTAAAGTTCGAACTAAAACTTAAAGGACATCATAGATATTAGTTGAAATATTTTTACATTGCATATCAGAGAGGTTCCCATCTCTAGGAATCCACCGAACCCAAGCGCTAACTAAGCTTGCCGGGCCAGTAGCCAAACCTCTAAGACAAATCTCTCTGACATGCAACATATATATCAGTCAATATAATGGATCCATGGATTTTACAGTGAAAACAAAGTTTTAAGTATCTTTTTGGGTGTCTTTTTGGAAAAAAAAAGATGGAAATTATTTCAAAAATCAACCCAGTATATAATATTATTAAATGAATCTAACTTTGGGACATCATAGATATTAGTTGAAATATTTTACATTGCATATCAGAGAGGTTCGTCCCCAGAATCTCAACCTGTTAACTGTTTCTGCCGGGCCAGTAGCCAAAACCCTTAAGACAAATCTCTCTCTAACATGCAACATATATAATTATTATAGCTAGATTTTTCACTCTCCAACTCAAAGGGAATAGTGAAAATTCCTGCTAAACTGAAAAAGTTTTCAGTGAATGGACCCATGGATTTTACAGTGAAACAAAGCTTACAAGTATCTTTTTCTAAGGTAAGTCTTTTTGAAAACATGGAAATTATTTCAAAAATCAACCCAGTATATAATATTATTTAAAATGAATCAACTTTAAAGGACATCATAGATATTAGTTGAAATATTTTTACATTGCATATCAGAGAGGTTCGTCCCTCTTAGGAATCGAACCCAAGCGCTAACTAAGCTTGCTCGGGCCAGTAGCCAAAACCTTAAGACAAATCTCTCTGACATGCAACATATATAATTATTATAGCGATTTTTCACTCCCTTCAACTCAAAGGGAATAGTGAAAATTCCTGCTAAAACTGAAAAAAGTTTTCAGTGACGGACCCATGGATTTTACAGTGAAAACAAAGTTTTAAGTATCTTTTGGGTGTCTTTTTTTGAAAAAAGATGGAAATTATTTCAAAAAATCAACCAAAACACAATATTATTAAATGAATCAACTTCTTAAAGCACATCATATATTAGTTGAAATATTTTTACATTGCATATCAGAGAGGTTCGTCCCTTAGGAATCGAACCCAAGCGCTAACTAAGCTTGCCGTCAGTAGCCAAACCCTTAAGACAAATCTCTCTGACATGCAACATATATAATTGTTTTCATAGCTAGATTTTCACCTTCAACCTCTGATATGCAATGTAAAAATATTTCAACTAATATCACACATACCTTGGTGCTTAGATTCATTTAATAGTAATATTTTATTGTGAGAGGAAGTTTTGAACAGGACACAAAGCGAGTGCTCCAAACCTTCGAACAAAATAAAATCACTTTTAACACATATCGTACACTATTATTTCTACAAACATTTTTTTTAATTTGTATTTCTAATAGTTTTTTGGCATATGACAAAAATGTCAATTCGTCATTACCAATAACTAAACTACTTTTAAACAATAGTAAGCAAAGTAATAATGGTCTGTCACTTTGTAACACTGGTGTCATAGTGATTTGTAAAAAATAGTACATTCAAATAAATCGTATGTACATTTGATTCAATCGCGAATCAAATGCAAGTGATTTTTGTCAAATATTAAGTGAAAAATAAAATTTGAACCATATATTTCAATAAAATATTGAAGTTAATAAATTTAATTTTCCCATTAATATATCAGCAAAAACATATTAACGATAAATTGTTTTGATCAATGCTTTTAACAAGATATATCGCGAGATTGCTGGTTGAAGCTATTGGAATCTTCTGAGTCTTAAGTCTGATGAGAGAGAATGAAAAATATAAGATCCAATTAGCTACAATCCAACGTCATTTGGTGATCCATTCAAAGTGTCATGCGAGCTATACGCAATAATGACGTTGGATTGTAGCTAAATGGATCATATCTTTTTTCATTCTCTCTTGGTCCAGATCCCTAAGACTCAGCAGACTCCAATAGCTTCAACCAGCAGCAGTCTCGCGATATATATCTTGTTAAAAGCTTCAAAACAATTTCTCGTTAATATGCTAATTTTTCTTGATATATTGAAGGAAAATTATAAATTCATTAAAAATACAAGTTTTATAAGACATGATTTTAGCGCATGCGTCTTAAAAATTTTATTGAATTAAAAGGTCTTTGAATTTGAAAAGGTCTAATTATTAGTAATGAAGGGTAAATATCTTTTGGCAGTTTATACAAGAATTTAATCCTTTGGAGAAAGGCTTTGAAACTCCATTGTCTATTAGCCCAAGAGCCCGACGGCCAGACCTTCGTTATTTTATAAAAGCGAAAAATTTTTCTGTGCATGTCCCCATACAGGTGAACGAATATGACTATAGAGTTTGGGTTGTAGTTACTTTGGCAGGTAACAGGTAATAAAGGTGTGATAAAATAGTACTTTAAATTCGTTAAAGTATAAAGCTCAGTTTTTTATATTTTCTACTGGAGTACTTTAGAAATCTCGTCATCCATTGCCGGACACTTATGACAGTTGCTACCCCCTGCCAGACACCCCTAAACTTTAAAAACTCAAGCTCGAGTGGCCGCAAAAGAATTTAGTCTTTTTAATTCTAAGTCGATTCTTCCACGTTTTCAGTAGAAGTTGTCATTAATAGTCATAACAACAAAAAATAGAATGCAATAAGGTTATTCCTCTAGTATTAGATAAGAATCGATGGTGACGTGATCTAAGTCGATCTCCCAAGTCTTCACCAATGGTTATCAATAATAACCGAAATGTCAAAAATCTATGTAAAAACCATTAAAACTGTCCGCCTATTGAGGCGTAACATTTTTATAGGTCACAAGTAACATATATAAAATTTATCTTTTATATTATAACGAAAGTATAATTATAATTTATTAAAGTTTAGGTGTTCAAGTAAGGGGGTAGCAACTGTCATAAGTGTCCGGCAATGGATGACGATATTTCTAAAGTTATCCCGAAGAAAATATAAAAAAATTGAGCTTATACTTTAACGAATTTAAAGTACTATTTTATACACCTTTATTTCGTTACCTTTTCAAAAGCAACTACCTACTCCAAAACTTCTATAGTCGCTGGTCGTTCTTACCTGTATAGGGGATACGTACAGAAAAACTTTCAGCTTTTATAAAATAACGAAGGTCTGGCCGTCGTGGGCTCTTGATCTATATGGGTCGATGCTCTCTATAAGTCTGATATTCTACCTACAATATGAAAACCATTTATTTCAAAAATATTATCAACAAAAAACATTATTTGATAAAACGTTGATAAATCTATTCAAGAGAAAAATTCAATAGTATATCAAATATATATACCTACTTCATTCTTCATATAAAATTTTTATCCAAAAAATAAAAAATAAAATAAAAATAAGAAATGTTTACCGGCTTTGTCTTTGCTCACTTCAGCTGCCAGCTGTAGACCCTAATAATCCTCTCAAGTCAAGTTTAGAAAATGTCAAAAAATAAAATTATCATTTACATTGTCTTTATAATTAAATTTGAATTATAGTTGTAAGCAATTTGTATTTACAGACGAAATGATATCTCGTGCCTAAACCATTGCTAAAGGTTTATAGAAACCATGTCATGCAGTATATTCATTATATATACTCCTGGACAAAATTAAGTCTTAGTAAGTAAGGTTTAGGAAGCTTCGCTGATCTTGTTATAGTAATCACTTTATTTCCAACTTAAACTTCTTTACCCTAGCACAATAGAATCTCGTCTTTATCATAAATTGGTTCTATCTATTATTAAATCAAGTTATTTTATATTTTTCTTCTGACTATAATAAACCAGTTGCATCACTAGCCTTTAGCCTCTGCAGGCAAAGTCAAAATATCTTCTGGCTGAAGAAGATTATAATATGTCAATATGCCTTTCGTGCATTCTCTCAAAAATTGGAGGTCTTTCTCTGCGAAAGTATATCACGAACGCCTTAAGTGGATTATATATAAGAATAAATTATAATTTCACTCCATGCTAATCGAAAAGAGGAAATCATTTCTTGGTAAGTGTACTTTTAATTGTCTTTTTAAAAAATATCAATATTTTAAAATCATCTTATGAATTTTATAATTATGTGGGTAAGTGACACACCTCTCGCCACTCACTGAACAAATAGTCGAGTTAACATAATAATTACTATTTTAAAAAATTTGAATCTGGAGGATATATTTATATCTAATCGATGTTTTCTACATTTGATTCAATCTCGAATCTAATGTAGGGAATTTTTGTCAAATATTGATAAAAATAATATCTGAACTTAAAGGTATGCTTCATCTTGACATAATGATAGATTAAATAAATTTTATAATTTTTCTCATTAATATATCAAAGAATAATTGATAATGACGTTGGATTGTAGCTAAGTGGATCAAATCTTTTTTCTTGGTCCAGACTTAAGACTCCGCAGTCTCCAATATGCAACTGCAGTAGTCTCGCGATAAATGATCTTTCAAATAAGCGCGGTCAAAATAACGATTGTTGACGTATCAATTATTCTTTTGATATATTAATGAGAAAAATTATAAAATTTATTTTATATCTTTTTAAAATAGATTCAAGCTGAAAATTGTACCTGAATACAGATACAAATTTTTCCAAATATCTAGATATTCAAAATGTTTCTATATGCTGCATTCAATTTTTAACAACACTTACGCAATCATAAGCTTCCTGTATTTGATTCGAACGCAGATGAATTTTGTCAAATTTTATGAAAATAATATCCGAATTCATATATTTCAACTTGAATAGTGGTTAATTTTCCACAATATATCAAAAGAATAATGAACACATTAATGAGAATTGTTTGATCAGCGCTTTTTAACAAGATATATATCGTTATTAACTACTGCTGGTTGAAAGTCAAAAAAATGTTATAGTTCATTAAGTAACTTTAAAATTGTCTCTAGAACATAAGAATAATCAAATTCAAAATTTTTTTATATGCATTTTCCCCTAATACAATAACTTAACCCTTTCGGGTCTCAAAAGTATAAATTCTGAGCTGCTGCTTAGGTACCCCATCAGGTCGAAAACATGAAACTACAATTAGCGATGATTATTTTGTTAAAATTTCTTCTTGTTACTGGAAGTATGTGAATGTTTCTTTGATTTGTACCCGAATTGTTTCTTAATTATATTTTAATTAACTATTTATTGCCCCTATGTCATTGGAATTTAATTAAACTGGAAATTTTATTTTGTTTTTCCAAAAATAATTTAAACCTTTCGGTTTTTCAGGCTATAAATTCACTACCGCAACTCGATCGATACCCAGTCGTCTCACAGACATAAAAAAGATAATATCGGTGAGTTTTTCTTAAAATATTTTCTTAAGGTAGTTCTTTCACAAATGCAAAAATTCAAGAAGTTTTTGAAACTTGGAATATAAGTCATTAAAAGCATAATACACATACTGTTAAAATTTGAAGACGATTTACCATACCAAACATGAAATAATTGCAATTAAAAATGACATTTTTAACATAGGGTAGATAGGGAAAGGGTGGGGATATGATCATTATTTTATTTTTTTCATTGAAGGACTTTCACCATCTTGATGAAAAACTAATATTTGTTAGAATAATATATTCGGAATAACTTAAACAAAAATTGAAATTATTTACCATGTAGTTTTGATAAAAAACAAAAACATATTTGGGCGATTATTTTTAGTGGAGAGGACATAAGATCAATGGCTTGGAAACGATCCGGCAAGTATGTGTGTATCCATATAGAGATTTCGTAGTGTGAGTGGACAGTCACGTTAAAAAAACATAACCTAAAATTTTAGTTCCGTTCATATTTATAGAGTGGTTACGAGGCTAAAACTTTTTCTATGGATTGTCGCGAAAGAACTTCCTTAATTGATGATAAAAATGACTATTTTTTTTTTGGCACACTACCTGATTTTTAAATTAATTATTGCAACTTAAAAATATGTCACTGAATAACTAGAATTATATTCAAGTCAAAATTTTATAAAGTTATAACTTATGGCTTTCGGCTCTAAAGGGTATAAATTCAGGGCTCCTGGGTCGATCCCCAATCAGCTCGGAAACATGAAAACGCTAACATCACTGAGTATTTTTTCATAAAATATATTCTTATTAGTGAAATAATTTATCTATTAAATTTTATATAGTTTTTCAAGAATAACTTTGGCTTTGTGGTTCTTCTGGTATAAATACAGAGCCAGACTTGATCTCCAATAATCTCGCTGATATAAGAATGTGATGATTTCGCTTTTTCATAGAATTTCTTATTGTTTGAAGAATTTGTTCGTTTGTTTGATTGGGCTTTCATTTGATTCATAATTATATTTTATTCAAATAATTATTGCCCCTAAATATTTATAATTACTTTAAAGTCAAAACTTTCAATATTTTTTTTAAAAATAATCTAATCTTTCGGTTTTTCTGGTATTAAAGTTAAAATTTCATATAATTTTACCAAAAATATCTTAAACCTAAGGGCCTTCAGGATATAAATTCCGAGCTCCTGTTCCGATCCCCAGTCAACCCCAGACATATAAGATAATTTCCGTAAGTTATTTGATAGAATGTCTTCCTATTAGTTAAAGAATATGTCCGTTTGTTTGATTGACACTCCATTAGATGTTTAATTATATTTTAGTTAATTAATTATAACCCCTAAATAATATAATTACTTTTAAGTAAAAAATTTCCCTATTTTACACAAAAATAACTTAAGCCTTTTTGTCTTCTAGGCTATAAATTCAGAGCGCCTGTATCGATCTGCAGTCATGTCAGAGCGAAAACATGAAATTACTAATACCGGTGAGTATTTTGATAAATTCCTTCCTGTTACTGGATGTATGTGATTGTTTGTTTGATTTGCACCCGAATTGTTTGTTAATTATATTTTAGTTAAAATTATTGCCTTTGTGTCATTGGAATAGAATTAAATTTTATTTTGATTTTCCAAAAATAACTTGAGCCTTTCGGTTTTTCAGGCTATAAATCCAGCGCACCTCGGTCAATACCCAGTGAAAGTGATAATATCTTTTTTTTTTAATGCAATCGAATGCAAGAAGGGGTGTACCAGTAAAGATGCAGCCCCTATTGATCTCGAAAGACCCTTGCATTACCGAAGAGAAGGGAAAGTTGATTAAGTGAGAGGGTGTAGACGTAGGTGTCTATGCACTCCGGTTTTGAAGGTTTGAAGATTATAAGTGCTGGGAAAGATGGAGGCTGGGAGGGAGTTCCAGTTCCTTGAAGTCATGGGGATATATGAATTGGCGAATGAAGTGGTTCGGCACTTTTCTAATTTGACCGCGAAAGAGTGTTGGGAGTCGGCAAAACGCGTGCTACGTGCAAAGCATGCTTTGGGGGGAATTATTGATTTTATCTCATCAGAGCACCTGCCGTGATAGTATCTATAGAAAAGGGAAAGGGCAGAGACATCTCTTCGATGAGCCAGCGAGTCGAGGGAGTCGGTGAGGGTAGAATCGTCAATTAGCCTGACGGCTCGTTTCTGAATTGCATCAAGGGTAGCAAGAGAATATTTTGAGGCTCCTCTCCATAGATGAGAGCCGTATTCGAGACAGGTGAGTGTTTCATAAAATTTCTTTTAATTGGAGAATAAATATGTCTATTTCTTTGTTTGCCACTCTATCTGATTCTTAAATTAATTAATCGATTTTAAATATGCCACTAAATAACCAGAATTATATTAAAGTCAAAATTTTATAAAGTTATAACTTATGGCATGGAAGAATGTATCTGTTTGATTATTTGTCAACAAAATTAATTTTTAATTTCATTATACTAACAGCCTCTGAATAAAATTGTAAATGTAACATTAAAATCAAAATTTTATTTAGTTTTCCAAAAAAGAAAAAATTAAGTCTTTCGCGTCTAAAGAATATAAATTCAGACCCCTCCTTGGTCGATCTCCATTCATCTCACAGGTTCGAAATTTAAAATTTCATTAAGTTATTTATATAATATCTTCATATTAGTGCAAGAATGTGTCATTTTGTTTCTTTGGAACGCCGAACGATTCTTAATTATAGGTACTTTAATTAACTAATTATTACCCCTGATTAATTGAAATTACATTAAAGTCAAAATTTTCAATAGTTTTTCCAAAAATAAATTTTTCCTCTCGGACCCCAAGGATATAAATTCTGAACACCTAGCTCGAACCCCAGGCATATCACAGACACGAAAAGTTAAATGAGTTTTTTGAAATTTTCTGTTTATTTATTTGGAACCCTAATCGATTCTTAAATTAATTTTAGTAATATAAAATATGCCCCTGAAGAATTACACTGATAAACAATGAAATTTTTCTTTAAATAAAACTAAGTGATCTTTATATATTCAGATATGCTGATAACGAATATCGAAAAATTTTGTTAAGGCTTTGGATATACACGGTGAGGGTTTTGGGTACTTGAGAAAAACATTTTCTAAACTCTGTGATAGTAAGTTAAAAGAAGGCATATTTATTGGGCCGCAAATCCGTGAGAGAAATGCGCATGCTTAGCTTTCAGTCAAGTATGCTGTATTTTTTTGGAAATGTATTAACTGACAACTACAAGGAACTTGTTAAGAACTGGTTGAAGTGTTATCAGTGCATGGGGTGCAATATGACCTTGAAAATTCACTTTTTTGCATTTGGACTTTTTTCCCGCCTAACGGCGAGGTTAGTAAAGGATAGGGCGAGATATTTCCCCAGGATATTTCTCTCCTGGAGAAACGATATGCATAAAAATCGGTACAGAACATGTTAAGACTATTGTTGGAACCTCAAGGGAGAGATTTCTGCTTGAAATTACAAACCGCAGAGTTCTAGAAAGAAATTTTGACAATCCTAGTAAAAATTTGTTTTTTCCGTTTTTTTGTATGAAATTTTTTCATTAAACAGAATCGTCCTATATATATATTTTTTATTTTTTTTATATATTTCATAGTTATTCACTTAAATATTTAAATCCTATTTCATGAGCAAACAAACAAAAATAATTTAAAATTTCGAAGTATTCTTACATAGGGAATTAAATTTTTATTAAAAACAAAAAATGAAACAGAAATTTGGATTCAGCGGGGTCGAATTATAAATAATCACCTATTTTCGTTCAAAGGAGCAAAAAAAAAATTTGAATTTGTTCATCAGTGTTATTATAACATTATATTCAAAATTTTAAAGTTTTACCAAATATAAGTTAAGCCTTTCGGCTTAGGGATAAAAATTCAGAGCACCAAAATCGAACCCTAGGCAACTCCCAGCTTTAAAATTGATTATTATTTATGGAAATTGTTAGAATTTCTTCTTATTAGTTTTAAAATTGTGTATCTTTGTTTGATTAGTACACCTATTGATCCTTATTTAAACTTTATTTGAATAATTATAGCCAATTATTATGTAAAATTTCATTAAATTCAATGATTTCAATAGATTTCCCAAAAATAACTTCAGCCTTTCTCGTTTCAGGGATATAAATTCGGAGCAGCTGGGTCGTAGCTTAGACATCTTACAGGCTTGAAAGAGATCATTTCGGTGAATTTTTTGTTACAATTTCTTCTTATTAGCGAAAAAATGTGACTATTTATTTGTTTAGCACCCCTATACAGGGTGATTCACAGTCGATGGCACGTTAGACGTTTATGGAAAACGGAACGCAGGATTTTTCTGAAAATTTATCATCTTACATTTTCTTACCTGTTCTATCGATCTAAAATATTTTCAGCATTGCGACGTTTTGCCTTCCATTAAAAAGTCGTAACAACTTTATTTTTTAAATGGAACACCCCGTATATTAATACATTTTTAGAACCGCCCTTTTATTAAAATACTTTTTTGTTAATATTGTCCTATATCTATCTCTATCGGTTTTCGAGATAAAAAATAATTTGTGTTAAATATGGTCCAAAACATGGTCCTAATTAAACTTCAATAAATAACTGCTCTCAATTCATGAAAAGTTGGTATTTTGGTGGTAGTTTAGACAGACCCGAAGTATTTAATTTAAGCTGAAAAATCAACTCCATATTATACAGGGCGTGCGTGCTAAGATTACTATTATTTCCGTTATTCATAAAAAAGGGTCAAAAGTTCAATTTTTCAAATCAGACCCCCATATATTAATCAATAAATTGAAAGACGAAGAAAAATGCTTTAAGATGATATATCATATTCCTATATCTAAAACATCAAATTTTCTTTAAAAAGTCGCTTTTTCGTGAAAAATTACTTTTTAATGAATTTAATTTTAACTAACCATGGAAATATCAAGCTTATTACAGTTTGTTGACTATTTATAAGTATCTTATGAACAGTTTATTGACGATGTTTAAAAAAATCTCCAAAATGACCGCAAATATTGATTATTCAAACGAAGTTCTTATAGTACAAAATAAATAATTTCAAAAGAACTTCGTTTGAATAATCAATATTTGCTGTCATTTTGGGAGATTTTTTTGAACATTGTCAATAAACTCATTATAAGCTACTTATAAATAGTCATCAAACTGTCATAAACTTAATATTTCCATGGTTAGTTAAAATTAAATTCATTAAAATGTAATTTTTCAAGAAAAAGCGGCTTTATTAAGAAAACTTGATGTTTTAGGTATAGGGACATGATAAATCGTCTTAAAGCATTTTTCTTCGTCTTTCAATTTATTGAGTAATATACAGGGGGTCTCATTTGAAAAAATGAACTTTTGACCCCTTTTCATGAATTGAGAGCACTAATTTATTTAGGTTTAATTAGGGCCATGTTTTGGACCATATTTAACACAAATTATTTTTTATCTCGAAAACCGATAGAGATAGATATAGGACAATATTAACAAAAAAGTATTTTAATAAAAGGGCGGTTCTAAAAACGTGTTAATGTTCGGGGTGTTCCATTTAAAAAAATAAAATTGCTAAGACTTTTCGATGGAAGCCGAAACGTCGCAATTCTGAAAATATTTTAGATCGATAAAACAGGTAAGAAAATGTAAGGTGCTAAATTTTCAGAAAAATCCTGCCTTCCGTTTTCCATAAACGTCTAAATGCCATCCACCGTGAATCACCCTATAGATTCTTAATAAAAATGTAATTGACTAATTATGGACACTGATTATTTAAAATTACATTACATTGAATATTTTCAATAGCTTTCCCGTATAGAAAAAATAGATTTTCGAAATATGTTGTTTATATATTTTTTGTAAATATATTAAAAATATAAAATTTTTGTGTTAAATTTATATAAAGTTATGTTTTCTATATATTATTCTTAAAATATAATTATTTTTATGTCGCTCTAGTATAAACATTATATAAATTTAACACAAAAATTTTATATTTTTAATATATTTATTTATATTTTCAAAAAATATATAAAAAACATATTGCGAAAATCTATTTATTTACATACGGGTTTCCCCCCAAAAACTTAACTCTTTCGGGTCTAGGGTTATAAATTCAGAGCACTTCACTCGAACCTCACTCAAGTCACAGATGCGAAAATGAAGTTTTGATAAAATTTCTTCCTATTAGTCATTTGTTTTGAACGCTATGTGATTTTTAAATTAATTTTAGTAATTTAAGTATGCTCATGAATAATTATAATTAAAATGAAGCTATATAAGCGAGCTTCTTACTCGCCAAACGTACTAAGTAAGATTCGTCGAGTTCGATTCATAAAATGTATATTTTTGTTACCGACTTCAAAAAGTGATTTCATGTAAATATTTCGTCGTTTAGTTGTAACTAAATTAGATAATTATTTTATACCTTTTGGTGCATTTTATTTGATTTTTCAGTTCTCATTATTTTATTTGATGCATTTAATTTTTTTGAAGACGGTTAAATTTTTTTTTATAAAAATTATTATTCCATAAATATTATATAGTTGACTAATTATGTCCACTGATTATTAAAAATTACATTAAATTGAATATTTTCAATAGGTTTTCTCTAAAAAAAAAATAACTGAGCGATATAAATAAATTCAGTCCACCAGGTCAAAGCCCAGTCATATCACAACACGAAAGTGAAAAGTTTGATAAGTTATTTGATAAAATTTAATTAATCTACCACTTTAATGTTTGACCAGCCCAATTGATATTTCATTTCATTATAAATAATTAAATATTGCCTCTGAATAATTAGAGTTACATTAAAGTCAAATATTTATATATTCTTTTTAAAAATAAATTAAATTTTCGGGTCTCAAGGGTATAAAATTCACAGCAGTTGGGACGTATTCCTTAAAATTATCTAATCGGTGTTTTTTTTTTAATTTCTTTTCATTAATGAAAGAATGTATCTATTTGATTGTTTGCAACCCAAGGCGTTTTTAATTTAAATTCATTAACTTAATTATTGCCATTGATTGATTAACTCGAGATTAAAATCAA
Source organism: Forficula auricularia (assembly GCA_024734495.1). NCBI lineage: Eukaryota > Metazoa > Arthropoda > Insecta > Dermaptera > Forficulidae > Forficula > Forficula auricularia. The sequence goes on from JALMQS010000058.1 coordinate 1,520,548, forward strand.
AATTGTATATAGTTTTCCTAATATTAAATTATCCTTTTCAGGTTTCAAGGGTATATATCAAGAATTTTTGCTTCGATTCCTAGTCATCTAAACGGCTCGAAATTGATAACTTGGGTGAGTTTTTGATTATATTTCTTCTTATTAAGTGACGAATCTATGTTTGTTTGTTTGTAGCTAAAATTATTTTTTAATTTATTCATACTAATTTAATATCTCCCGTGAATGATTAGAATTGGATGATTTAAATTTTAAATAGTTTTCCCCAAGAATAACATAATCCTTTCCTTTGTCAAGAGTTTAAATTGAATGCTCCTAGATCAGGGGTCGGCAACCCGTGGCTCGCGAGCCACTTGCGGCTATTTCAATGTGAAGATGCGGCTTTATTTTAAATCAAAAATCAAATTTATATGTATCTAATCCTAATCAAATACCATAATATTGAATTAAATATGTTAGTGGCTCTTTAAAAACTGGGAAATTTTGTAAATTGTAACTTTTGACTTTTCCGTCTCAAAAGGTTGCCGACCCCTGGCCTAGATTGATCCCCAATCAATTCAAATGCTCGTAATTGATAATATCGGAGATTTTAATTTTGCTAGAATGTATCTATTTGTAGAGTTAGCACCCTATATGAGTTTTAAATTCAATTTACTAACTTAATAATAATTGCCTTAGAATGACAGTAAATTCAAAATTTTATATAGTTTTCCCAAGAATAATATAGGTCAAGGGTGTAGATCCTGAGAAATCGGTACGAATTCCAGTAATCTAATTGATAAATTTTGATTAAATTTCTTATTGTTAATGGAAGAATGTATCTGTTTGTTCATTTGTCAACCCAAGTGATTTTTAATTTCATTATACTAACTTAAGAATTCCCTCGGATTAATTAGCTTTACATTAAAATCAAAATTTTATTTAGTTTTCCCAAGAATAAATGAAGCCTTTCGCGACACAAGTGTATAAATTCAGAGCTCATGGGTCGATTCCAAGTCAGTGCGGAAACATGGAAATCAATTAATCGGTGGATTTTTTGAAAAAAAATTTCTTTCTAGTAGAATGTATGTTTCTCTCCCCCTAGTAACTTAATAATTGTCATTAAATTGAAAGTGTGCCGAGAGTAGCAGAATTTTTATATATTGAAGGAGACAATAAAAGAGTGTGTCTTCTGCTGGAATTATAAATTTTATTAATTTATAACGAGACTATAAAAAATTTATATAGTTTTTCTAAGAAAAAGTGAACCTTTTCGGATCTCAAGTGTCTAAATTCCTAGTCTGGGTCGATCCGCAGTCACTTGATCACATCAGTAATCTTTTTATAAATTTCTTCTTATTAGTGAAAGAATGTATCAGTTTGTTCATTGGCCAACCCAGGTGATTTTTAATTTCATTATACTAGCTTAAGAATTGTCTCTGATTAATTAGCTTTACATTAAAATCAAAATTTTATTTCGTTTTCCTAAGAGAAAAAAAAAACAATTTAATCCAAAGAAAGGATTACTATTTGAAAGTAGTGTCGCATATGAACTTTATTTTGAAAGTAGTTTAAATCCATTTTTTGTTATTTCGAGATATTTGTATTTATATTTTTAACATATATTTCTATATATTTCGATATTTTTATTTTGACAAATTCATGAGGATATTGTACTCCATTGACTGGGATATTATAAATATGAAAAAAGGACATCTATATCTAACTAAAACTGACTTTATCTCATTTTTTTAAAAATTGGACTTAGACCACTTTCAAAGAAAACGTCTCATATATGAATTAGAAAGAACTTATTGTAGGACTAGTTAGGAGTTTGTGTAAGGAAATAATTTATTTAAATAAATAAAAAGATAATATATATTAGCATTTCTCAATTTTTATTTTTATTTGAAAATATAATATTAATTAACAGAACAAAAAGCACATTGATACATAGATACATACATACAGGTGAAGCTAATATAAAGCGTGTAAAAATGTGTAAAATAATTTAACATCCAAATAAATATAAATATTTTTTATTATTATAATAATAATTAGAAAAATATTACATAGAGTTCAAAATCAATAGATTACAATTTTAGACATTAAACTCTGTAAAATCATAACATTTTTTATTCAATACAATAAATTATTGAAATCTTAATAAATGTACATTTTCGAAATAATAAACAATCACTTATTGAAATATGAAAGAATGAATATTATTTAAAGATAAATAAAAATATCTGTGAATTAGTTTTGAAATTAATTATTATTATTATTTATCAATTATTTGTACATACTACTACTACTACAGGCCTATCTCGATCACCTCTGTTCTTTCCAAATTAATGGAATTAGTCATAAACCAACACGTCCTTCATCACTTAGAAAACAATAAATTAATTCACGATAGGCAATATGGATTCAGACAAAATCGTTCCACAGGCGACATCTTAACCTATGTCACCCACACCTTGAACAATACTCTAGAGGCCGGAAAAGAAACCCTCGCTGTAGCCCTTGATATCTCCAAAGCTTTTGACCAGGTTTGGCACAAAAATCTTCTTGCCAAACTACCAGCCTTTGATTCACACCAACACTTCGCAAATGGATTGAAAGCTTTCTGACAAACCGAAGTATAAAAGTTGTGGTGGATGGAACATCTTCTGAATCGTTCTCCACAAACTCTGGTGTTCCCCAAGGCTCTGTAATCTCCTCCACACTCTTCCTTATTTATATAAACGACCTTATTGATCAAACGGCAAACCCCACTCATTGTTACGCCGACGATAGCACTCTACACGGCAAACCCTCTCTCCCGAATAATCGAATCAATATTGCCTCCTCAATTACTCTCGACCTAGACAAACTGAATAAATGGGGCTCTCAAAATTTAGTTAACTTCAATTCAAACAAGACTCAATGTTGTCTAATTTCTAGGCGCGAAAATAGAGATTTCCCTGATATTCACTTCGATTCGAATACCCTGAAAATGTGTGACAGCCTATCCATGTTGGGCGTCTCTGTCGCATCTGACCTGTCTTGGAATGAACACATCTCCTCTGTGGCGAAATCTGCAGCAAGGAAGATTGGCTTCTTATTCAGGTCCAAGCGATTTTACAAACCCCCACAACTTCTCACCATCTACAAGGCCCAAATCCGCCCCTATCTCGAATACGGCTCTCATCTGTGGAGAGGAGCCTCAAAATATTCTCTTGCTACCCTTGATGCAATTCAGAAACGAGCCGTCAGGCTAATTGACGATTCTACCCTCACCGACTCCCTCGACTCGCTGGCTCATCGAAGAGATGTCTCCGCCCTTTCCCTTTTCTATAGATACTATCACGGCAGGTGCTCTGATGAGATAAAATCAATAATTCCCCCCAAAGCATGCTTTGCACGCAGCACACGTTTTGCCGACTCCCAACACTCTTTCGCGGTCAAATTAGAAAAGTGCCGGACCACTTCATTCGCGAATTCATATATCCCCATGACGTCAAGGAACTGGAACTCTCTCCCAGCCTCTATCTTTCCCAGCACCTATGATCTTCAAACCTTCAAAACCAGGGTGCATAGACACCTACGTCTACACCCTCTCACTTAAACAACTTTCCCTTCTCTTCGGTAATGCAAGGGTCTTTCGAGATCCATAGGGGCTACATCTTTACTGGTGCACCCCTTCTTGCATTCGATTGCATTAAAAAAAAAAAAAAAAACATATTAGGAATCGTAAGATGTAATATAATATGTAAAAAAAACTTGGTATAAATATTAAATGCAAAGTTAGATAGTGCATTATAGATATATTTTTTCTAGCAAATAATATCTGCAACAAATCAGGCTTCAAAGGTAAGTCATATGATCTGCGAGATTGTTTTGTAATTCATTTCGAACACCCAAGGTAAAATTATAAAATTGTCTAATTTCCGGCTTCTGATTTTGCAAAGAAGGTCTTCAAGTAATGATAGAGTATAATTAAGTGACTCTATTATCATTTGAAGACTTTAGATATTTAGTAACATTTAAATACTTATGCTTTTGATTTAATTTTTAATTACAGAATATTATAGTTGTATTTTAATTATACAATATATTCTGTAATTAAAAAAATAAATCAAACATATGAGTGTTTTGATATTTCTAATGTAAAATATATATATATATATATATATATATATATATATATATATATATAAAATTCTAATATGTAAATATAAAGAATCTTAGATAGAAGTGTGATATAACCGTCCTCCATCCCCAACCATCCACCCTACGCGAAACACTGCTTATATAGCCGAGTCTCCCCTCCAAGTGGTCAGCCGCCGAAGGCCACCGAAAACCGGCGGAGGGGCCCGAGTCCCAAGTGAGGTGCCCCAGGTGGAGGGGTCACCCCTCCTGAGGCGCTCGAGCAGCTCCGCTGGCTTTCGGCCGGCGTTGGCGCGGGGGTAAGCGGAATGGATGGGCAGTCAATGGATATTATAGGAATGGTATTTTGAAATGAAAGGGGGGTTTTCTTTAAAAAAAAATTTATTTGATATCTTTTTTTTCTCTAAATACTATTATACAAATTAAATCATATAAATTATTACATACTATTATACAAATTAAATCATATACATTATTACATACTATTATACAATTAAATCATATATATATAATTACATATAGGTACATATTTAGAATAATTAATGTTCTTGAAGATGAACAACGAGCAAGTAGATTGAGCCGGAGAATGATCTGTAAAAGAAAAATACCAGTGATTTAACTAACTCTATATTAAATATTATAATTTATAAAATTAAAATATATTAATTTTAAATCTTTCTTTTTTTTTCAGATGGACAACTGAATCACGATTGACTAAACCAAACAAGAGAAATTAAATATATTATTTATTATGTATAAAATATGTACTTTAAATTAATTAATTAATTAACATAACTTGATTTGAATTTTAATAAAAAACAAAGATAATTATTTTGTTGTTTTTATTTGAATATTTATTATATTTATTTAAATATAATAAATCTACCCCATTTTTTATCCTATCTCTAATTTCCTTCAATCAGAATATCTTTATTTTTTTATTTGAATAATCATTTAAAAAGAAATATAAAATCATTCAGATGCAAATAAATAAGTACCTAAAAATTTATATCATTTTATTTATTTGGTTAGAGAGTATAGTTTTGAGAACCTAGCCTTCATCTAATATTTTCACTTTTCACTTCATAAATAGTATTAAAAAATGTAGAAATAATTAAAATTAATTAAACTATTTCAAATCAGGATGAATTCAAAGAAAAAAATTCTAGAATACCTATCTTTTTTAAAGAGAGAAATCTCTAAGAGAATGCAAAACGCATGTTTTAACCCTTAATTCTAGAATAGCAACACAAACGTTTGTGAAATGATCATCTTAGTATAACAACAAAACCAATTTACTAACATCCAATCGGGTAAATGAACTCATGAGAAATAACAGATAGAATATTTTTTATTATTAAAAATAATAATGATGAAGGTCTAATCTTCGAAATTATAATCTCTAACAAATATATAATCATCATAGAAAATAACAATCATTTCTAAAAAAACAATCTGAAAACTTTTATTAGAAGTCCAAACTTTTCGGGAGAAGTTCTTTTTCTCCGTTTATCATCAATGGACATTTTAATAAATTTGAAAAAATAGTTGATTTAACAAAGGAATATAAAGCAACTATTTTTTATATTAGATTATATTCATTTCTTAATGGAAGTATTTTTTCAAATTTGTTAAAATGTCCATTGATAAAGGAGAACTTCTCCCGAAACGTTTGGACTTCAAATAAAAAAGTCGAACTCCAGAGGCAACCGTAAAGTCCAAATTCCTTCCGACATTTATTACTTATATGAATAAAAAAAAAAATATTAATTGAATGTAATGGAAGGCAGCCCAGAGGTAGTGAGGAAAGAAAAAATCAACACATAAAATAAGGTGTAATTTATTGGAATCCTTCCCCGAGGATTTTTTCCTCCTTCTTCAGGGTTTCAAAGGGTCAATGAAACCCTGAAGAAGGAGGAAAAATCCTCCGTAACGTCGGTTTGAAAGGAAAGGGGAAGGATTCCAATAAATTACACCTTATTTTATATGTGTTGATTTTTTCTTTCCTCACTACCTCTGGGCTGCCTTCCATTACATTCAATTAAAATTTCTACCAGTCCGTCTCTCTCCAGAGAAAATTTCGTTGCAAAAAAAAATTATGTTTACTATCTTATATCAAGCAGAAGACACACTCTTTGATAAATCCCTTATACATTAAACAAATCAAACATTCTCGGAAAAACATTTACAAATTTATTAAAAACTTTAGTTGAAAAATTTAATACGTGATCTATTATTAATTATCCTCCGACAAGCAAAACAAGTCAGAACTTGTATTCGACGAGGAGGAGAAACACACCTTCCTAAGCGAGATAAAGTAAAATAAAGAGTATTTTTTAACCGACTTCAAAAAAGGAGGAGGTTCTCTATTCGATTGAATTTTTTTTTTTTTTTTTTTTTTTTTGTGCCTATGTTACCTCATATCTCCGCCAATTGTCAACCGATTTTGAAAATTTTTTTGCATTGGGTCCAGTCTAGCTTCCGATTGGTCCCATTTTTTTTTCGATTTTTTTTCATAGGTATTAGACCTTTTTTATTAGGTTTGTTTAGGTTTGTTTAGACCTAACCTCTTTGTTTATGAACCGATTTCGATGGTTCTTTTTTTATCCGAAAGGGGGTGTCTTAGGGATGGTGTCATATTAATTTGGTCAAGTTCTGATGATATAATCACTATTAATAACATCACTAAAAAGAGAAAAATAAAAATTTTTAAGAAAAAATAAAAACCGACTTCAAAAATTAAGTGCAACAAATATAAAAATACACTAAAGGTATAAAATAATTATTATCTTATTTAGTTACAACTAAACGACGAAATATTAACACGAAATTACTTTTTGAAGTTGGTGCCAAACATATACCTTTTATGAATCGCACTCGACGGATCTTACTTAGTACGTTTGGCGGGTACGCTCGCTTATAGGTATAGTTTGTTTGGCACCGACTTTAAAAAGTAATTTCGTGTTAATATTTCGTCGTTTAGTTGTAACTAAATAAGATAATAATTATTTTATACCTTTTAGTGTATTTTTATATTTGTTGCACTAATTTTGAAGTCGGTTTTTATTTTTTCTTAAAATTTTTTATCAGAATTCACTCGCATAAATTTTACTTAATATCAGGGGGTCCTAGAGAATTGAAAAAATATATTTTATTTGAAATATTTCTGAAAAAAAATTTCTGTAGAAAAATGAAATAAAGATTTTTAAGAAAAAAATAAAACCGACGTCAAAAAAATTAAATGCAACAAATAAAATACACTAAAAGGTATAAAATAATTATTATCTTATTTAGTTACAACTAAACGACGAAATATTAACATGAAATTACTTTTTGAAGTCGGTGCCAAACAAACTATACCTATAAGCGAGCGTACCCGCAAAACGTACTAAGTAAGATCCGTCGAATGAGATTCATAAAAGGTATATGTTTGGCACCGACTTAAAAAGTAATTTCATGTTAATATTTCGTCGTTTAGTTGTAACTAAATAAGATAATAATTATTTTATACCTTTTAGTGTATTTTATTTGTTGCATTTAATTTTTTGACGTCGGTTTTTTCTTAAAAAATTTTTATTTTTCTGTTTTTAGTGATGTTATTAATAGTGATCCTATAATCAGAACTTGACCAAATTAATATTGCACCATCCCTAAGATAACCCCTTTCCAATAAAAAAAGAATCATCGAAATCGGTTCATAAACAAAGAAGTTAGTCCTGAACAAACCTGACAAAAAAGGTCTAATAGCTCGAAAAAAAAATGGGACCAATCGGAACGTAGTCTGACCCAATGCAAAAAAATTTTCAAAATCGGTTCACAATTGGCGGAGATATGAGGTAACATAGGCAAACAAAAAAAAAAAAATTCATTCGAATAGAGAACCTCCTCATTTTTTTGAAGTCGGTTAAAAATGGCAAGCCTTGTGAAATTTCTGATTTTCACGAAAAAATTGAAATATCCAAATTATCGAAATTTTAGTATATTTGTTATCTGGGGGTCCTAGAGAATTGAAAAAATATATTTTATTTGAAATATCTCGAAAAAAAAATTCGAGGAGAAACACACCTTCCTAAGTGAGATAAAGTAAAATAAAAGAAACGACCTTAAATAAAATAAAGAAAAAAAAGTAAAATAAAGAGTATTCTTATCATAATTCACTAGCATACGCTTTACTTAAATTTAATAAAAATGTAAAAAAAAAAAATAGAGAGTTATGAGTATTAATAAATTAAAATTTTATTATATTTTACTATCTAATGGAAGTATCTAGACATATTTATAAATATGTTAGTTAGGTACTAAATCATATTAACCATACAAAAACTTGAAAATATATATTTAAATTCGATATCTTTCAAAAACCTAAGCCTACTGCAAAAACGGTCCATTTGAAAATAAAATCTTCAAATTTGAATATACCTACATATAATACTACAAATGGATTTTCAGTATAGTTGCTAAATAAATGTGTACTTACATTTCTCGGCTAAGATAAACCAGAGTAGAGATGTCTTATTAGATTCAGCCAGTAGATGATTTGTAGACCTTTAAAATAAAATTTAGCCAGAATTAATCAAATAAATCATAAACGACACATTTGTCAAATTAAATTGGAGGAATAAGTGAAACCTTTTCAATACTCGGTACGCTTTTTGAGTTAATTCAATATAGGCAGTTTTTGCCAGCCTTCCTGGCATAGGAATCGAGTAATAGATTAATATTTAGAAATTCCCAAGAGGAATTCCAAAAAATTATTGAAAAATTAATTTCAAAGTTATCGGTTCAGTGTATAGTAATTAAAATCTAATCACATGTTCATAATTACATCAAAAAGAGAGAAATGATTTAAAATGGATGGATTATCTATAAATAAGAGAAATCTGAAGTTTTTTTACTGATGAGAAAGTTCACTTTTCACTTAATAAAATGTAGAAATAATTAAAATTAATTAAACTATATCAAATTAGGATGAATTAAAAGAAAAAAAATAATATTGAGGCGAAATTAGAGATTCGAATGGCAATGATGGAATTTTGAAAAATACTATCACTTTAAAAAAAAATTCCTAATTTTATTTTTAACTAGCTGCAAGGCCCGCCTTTTGCGGCCCTCTTGCTAGCCAGGGGGCAAGCCCCCTGGACCCCCAACCCACGAACCCCACTCCCCACCACACCCACACCCCGAACCCCACCCAGCACCTCCCTCCCTCCGCACCCGTGAACAACCTCCGCCCCCACCCCACCACCATGCACCCCAGCCGCCGCACCACCCCACTACGCCTCTGGACCCTCACCTGAACCCCCCACTCCACCCTGCACCCCCCCCCCCCACCCCGCTGGACTCCACCAACGAACCCTCCACCCCGCACCCACCCCCGCACCACCCCACTACGCCTCTGGACCCTCACCTGATCCCCCCTCATTATGCCTCTGGACCTTCACCTAAACCCTCCACTCCACCCTGCACCCCTCACCCCGTGCCCCCCTGCACCTGACCCCCACACCCAGTTTTTTTTTATTTCTAGCCTTCTAGTGACCCATAGATTCTATATACAAAATTTGGTTAAGTTGGCTATTAAGGGTAAGAATTTTCATTTTTTCGTTATATAGCTAAAAACGTAAGTTCGAAGACATCTGATGTAAATATGAAATTTCATAATAATCTCTTCAGCCGTTTTTACGTGAATCGCGAGCAGCTTTTCGGAAACGACCGTAACAGACAGACAGACAGACATACAGACAGGAATTTTGTTGGGGGTGTTTTCGTTCATAACTTTGCTTGAAACGTGTGCAACCAAAATTTGGCGTGATTTGGAGCAATGTACGGACAAAACCTTAATTTTATATACATATATAGATTACGATAAATAATTTGGATAATTTTTGTTTTTCAGATATTTTTGAATTTCATTTTTTACTGAACGAAAAAAAAAACTAAATTCGAACATTTGAGTGTAGATTTTTATTTTATAAAAAATAAATTGACACGTTCTGATGTGGCCATCCACTTGACTTTACCATACATACACTTCTGGAGGAGTTCGAATGAAGAATATTTTCTAAATCTTAATCTAATGGAATTATCTAGAAATATTTATAGAAATATATTAGGTACAAAATCATATTAACCATATAAAAACTTAATAAAATATATCAAATCTATATAAAAAACGTAAGCCTATGTGAAAATTGGATTATTTGAAAATAAAATCTTTAAATTTGAATATACCTACATATAATGCAAATGGATTTTCAGTATAGTATCTAAATAAATGTGTACTTACATTTCTCGGCTAAGATGAACAGTAGAATAGATGTCTTGATAGATTCAACAAGCAGAGCATCTCTAAAACTAGAAAATAAAATTTAGTTAGAATTATAAAACATAAACTAGACATTTGAAAATTATATTGGAGGAATAAGTGAAGAGAGTAATTATAGTGTATTATTTGTTCGTTTTCAATAAATAAATGTAATCAATTATGCGTGATTTAAATAAAAATTGAAACTTTATTCAAATTAATCACAAAAATAAGCTAGCTGACGTGTTCTGATGTGGCCAACAACTTGACTTTACCATACAACCTGGCCCCTCACTTATATTTAATATTTAATAAAACTATTTATAATCATGTAGGGGAGGGGGGGGATAGTTTTTGCATGTTTAGACTCCTGGGGGCCCACTGATTATGTATACAAAATTTGGTTGGGTTTGGTACAAGAGCCTATATTTTCATTTTATGAACTTACACCCACCCCCCCCCTTTTGGGCGGTTAGTTTTTGCATTTTTAGACTTCTGGAGGCCCACTGAGTATGTATACAAAATTTGGTTGAGTTTGGTAAATGGCCAAGATTTTCATTTTTTGACACTTGAGCTTTTTTGTAAAGTGAAATGCCATGGTTTCGCTCAATTTTTTTAATCAAAATAGTTTCAGCCGTTTTTTGAGATATTTCGAAAAAAAGGAAAAAAAAACACTTTTTTCATGCACGATTACAATACTTGACCATACCCTGTATGGTAAAGTAAAAATACTCACTTAGGTGATCGACCCACGAACCCTGAATTTATACCCTTTACATCAGATAGCCATAAGTTATAACTTTATAAAATTTTGACTTTAATATAATTCTAGTTATTCAGTGGAAAATTTAAGTTGCAAAATTAATTTAAGAATCACGTAGTGTGCCAAAAAAGAAATAGACATATTTACTTATGAATTAAGAAAATATTTGAAGAAAAACTCACCGATATTATCTTTCTTATGTCACCGAGATGACGGGTATTGACCGAGGTGCACTGGATTTATACCCTGAAAAACCGAAACGTTTAAATTATTTTTGAAAAAAATAAAATAAAATTTAATTCTATTCCAATGACACAAGGGCAATAATTAGTTAACTAAAATATAATTAACAAACAATTTGGCTGCAAATCAAACAAACAATCACATACTTCAAGTAACAGGAAGAAATCGAACAAATTAGTCACCAGTATTAGTAATTTCATGTTGCCGATCTGACGGGGGATAGACCCCAGGAGCTCTGAATTTATACCCTTTAGACCCAAAAGATTTAAGTTAAGATTCTCTTAAGATAACTTAATAATATTTTGTTTTTAATTCTAATTATTCAGAGAAAATCATAAAGTTATAAATATAAAATTAAAAATCAATTAGGGTGGTAAAAAAGAAACAGATAAATTCTTCCACTAATAAGAATAAATTTTATAAAAATATTCACCGATATTAGAATTTTGAAGCGTCGAGCTGATTGGTGTTCGATCCTGTTAGCTCTGAATTTATACACTTGAGAAACCCCAAAGACTTAACTTATTATTGGGAAAAGAAAACTCATTTTAAATAGTATATTCTATAGAGAATTTGAAATATATATTTTCGTTTGAATATCTCGAAATTAATTACTTTTTTAACTCTCTCTGAAAACAGACATTAGTACAAAGGGGGGAGTATTATCAATCTTTTTGAGAATTTCAAGGAAAAAAAAATATTAATTTTCAAAAAACTAAACTAATTTTAAACACTAGATTATATATAGAGTTATTTGAGTACAATTTCGATGGAATATTTCGAAAATAATTACTTTGTTAACCCTCTCTGAAAACAGACATTGGTACAAATGGGGGAGGTATTATCAATCTTTTTGAGAATTTCAAGAAAAAAAAATATTAATTTTCAAAAAACTAAACTAATTTTAAACACTATATTATATATAGAGTTATTTGAGTACAATTTCGATGGATTATTTCGAAAATAATTACTTTGTTAACCCTCTCTGAAAACAGACATTGGTACAAATGGGGGAGGTATTATCAATCTTTTTGAGAATTTCAAGAAAAAAAATATTAATTTTCAAAAAACTAAACTCATTTTAAACACTAGATTATATATAGAGTTATTTGAGTACAATTTCGATGGAATATCTCGCAAATAATTACTTTTTTAACCCTCTCTGAATACAGACACTGGTACAAAGGGGGAGAGTATTATCAATCTTTTTGAGAATTTCAAGGAAAAAAAAATACTAATTTTCAAAAAACTAAACTCATTTTAAACACTAGATTTTACTTTTAAGGGCCTTCACATTTCCCATTATACCCTTATATTATGTATATGGATGGAAACGATAAAGAGACGTTTAACCATGAGAAATTATGCATCAAAATGTGGACAGACACAAGATTTGATATACAGGAAAATTGTCTAGACCAGTGGACAGGGATATTCTTGGGGTGATTGACAAGATAGATAAGGGACTCACAAATAAAAGAGATGATGGAGAGAAGATGAACATGAAGATAGAAGATCCAAGTATATATTACTTATAATATAGATCTTATTCCATTGAATGGTACAGAATAACACATAAAGGGTAAGGGTTTCTAAATATTTAAATCAAATATTAATAAATGGCTTTTAACTAAAGTAAAAATTACCGAGCAACGCTATTATAATAAATAATTATTTATAATTAATAAATAAGTAAAGAATAATGGATGGGTGTAATAAAGAAAAAGAAAATGTCCCTCATCTAATTTATTTATCCTTTTCTATTGTCATTGTAGAAAAACAACATGAATGAATATTAAAATAAGCAAAATATAAACTAATACGAGTATTAGATATAATATTGATAAATAATTTTACTTACATTAGAAGATAAGTTGATAATCAATTAGACAAGAAAAGAAACTGCTGTCTGGATCGCCATTGAATTCCATGTTGGTTTAGAATTGAAGATAATTTCAAATTACACATACTCACTCACATTATAAATAAATAAATTTTCAGAATAAATATCACTAATAAAGAAAAGAGTTTGTTAATTATAGTGTCAAACTGGTGTCAAACATATAAAATTGAAATGGCGGCGAAATAATCAAGCTGACCCGAATGATTCCGAACAGCTCCGAATGTTGCCGAAATCAAAAGGATTTCAAATTTAAAACAATGAAAATTCGAATAGATATTTCGCTAAAACTAATTATATATATTTCTTGTTCGAATTTGAATTTCAAACTGCATAAATGATCTAAAAAAATAATAAATAAAATATAAATTATATGTTTTTTAATTATATCCTGTAATATGCCTTTTTAGATTTAAGTTTGAGCGCAGTATTTATATTAATTTATTTTTGTATATATTCATTTACTGTTGCTTTATTACTATGACTCTAATTTTTCTTATTTATTTCAACATTGTTTTTTGTTGCGGAGTTGTACGTTTGTCAGAGTAATTTTCTGTTGTCCTCCTTGATTTAATTGAAAGAATTAAGTGAAAGGAAAGAATAAAAAATGTATTGGTTATTGAATTGTAGATATATATAGTACTAGTATAAACCAGGGTCCACTGTCCAACCTTTTGGCTTACACGGGGCGCATTTTAAATAAAAGGAAAGGCCTCGGGCCGATGATAAAATATCTTAATTCTCTATTTAAAAAAATAAAGAGTTAATAACGTAGAATAATGATATCCACCATGACAAAGAGGCAAAAATATCTTAAAAATATATAACTCGAATATTGGGAATAATTAATTTGGGATAAAATTAAAAACATAAGAGTTTTTTTTTTAAGAGCCAGTTGTCAATTTATTTTGACTTCCTCAGCGGCTACAAAACGTCTTGCTCTTTAAAAAAAAAAAACTCTTGTTTTTTTTTTTTTTTTTTTTTTTTTTTGGCTTTTCGGCCTTTCTAGCCATAAGCCTAATTACGATACTAGTTATATTTTTTTGAAAATTTGTCTCTATACCCCCGGGGGTCAGATTTTAGCTGGTTGCCTCGAGTCGGATTCGAACCCGGGTCCCCTGGTTAGCTCGCTGTCACGCTACCGCCTAGCCTATCTGACCCCCCCAACTTATGTTTTTAATTTTATCCAATTCTCTACTATTCCTGTTATAATTTACTATTGATATACGAATGATGTAACATTATGTTAAAAATATTTATATCTAATAAAAAATGGAGTCAAAATATGACAAAATTTTGGAAATATATTTTTTCACATTCAAAATCTAAAATCCGCCCTTTTATTTTTCGAAAATTTTTGGGAACATTGTCCAATTTCTTCATATTAAAAAAAAAAATTATAGTCAAATTGTATCAGATATGTTTTCCAGTAAGTATATAAAAATGAAAAATCAATTTCATTTGTATGTCTAAAGTTAAAACAAGTTAATAAATTATTATCCGAGTTGTTATACACTGAGGGCCAGGTGTATGTCGGTTGGTAAACTCTTTTTAAACGTTGACAAAGGGTAATACCTTAAAATTCACCTTGTGCCGGGTGGGATGGCCAATCAGATGACAGACACTTTCATCTTACTGGCCATATACCACCAGCACAAGGTGAATTTTAAGGTTTTACCCTTTGTCAACGAAAGTGTCTGTCATCTGATTGGCCATCCCACCCGGCACAAGGTGAATTTTAGGGTTTTATCCTTTGTCAAGGTTTAAAAAGGTTTTACCAACCGACATACAACTGGCCCTTACTCAGCACTAGTGCTGGTAAACTTTTACCTACCCTGATATTTCTTTTCTTTTCTAAGGGTTAGGCTCGGACGATGCAAAACGGAAATTCACCCTGGCCCGCATGCCGTTTTTAGATAATATGTTAGTTGAGGAACTATATGGCATGTTTGAAGTAGTATGGCTTTCTGAACAATCCTTGCTATGCTAGATGGTAATGCAAGTTTCTCGATGGTCTTGGTTATTTGTTTTGATACTACACCTTCCCCGAAGATTATTATTGGGTGTATTGTTACTTTGCTTAGTTTCCAGATGTTTTTTAATTGAATAGAGTGTTCCTCATACTTTCTTTGTTTTTCCATTTCGGTCTTCTTAATATTATGAGTTCGAGGAACTCCTATTTCAATTATTATTATTATTATTATTTTTATATACAGAAAATATTTATATAATATAATATGAATATAAATAAGAGGGATAGTTAATTCTATTTATTAAAAAATTATTTTCAATTAAAAAAGAAACAAAGGTCCTAACTTTCTAGGGACTAGATTGAGCACACATTTAATCTATTCTATTAATAATCTTATGGGAATAATTTTTATATTTAACATAATATATAATTTATGTTGATTAATGTCCATTATAATTAGTAGATTAAAAATTCAGTTTATTGGACAAAGTTTTTTTATTGAAGTTCTTCTTCAATTTTTGTACAACGTTTCTATCTATACTTATATTGTTTTATGGTATCAATCTAGAAAGAAAAAATTCTACTATGTCTCAGTTATTTTTATCTTTATTTCAACCAATGTTGTTCTAGCCAATTGAGTACTTGAAAAAGTCTCGAGAGAGACGAAACGTTGTACAAAAATTGAAGAAGAACTTCAATAAAAAAACTTTGTCCAATAAACTGAATTTTTAATCTAATAATATATAATATTAGTAAAATTAGTAAATAGGAATTCCCGAAACAGCTTCTGAAGGATCAGCGATTTCTAGTGAAAGAATACTGAACGATGGAGTAGGCCAACGCGAAGATGGTTCTAATGCTAGTATTCGCACAGCGCATCGCTCTAGTAAAAAACGCCATTTGAGTTTAGTTCGAAATTCCATTTGAATCGAAGAAAATTCTTGAGCCTTTAAGAAAAAAAATGTTATATTTATTACTATATTATATTATATCGAGGGGTGAACCGCGACCTAAAATCGTGTACACCTACTTCCACTTCCACTTTCATTTCCAAGCAGAAGACAATAGATGACAATAGATTATCTAATGAATTCCAAATTAATTCCAAATAATTCCAAAGACGGTGTACACCTAATTCCAATCCCGGTTCACCCCTCGTATTATATTAAGTATTTGTTGTATATTTATAGAAATAAATATAATTTTCTTAATAAATAAAAAAAATAATGATTTGAAGGGTTTAATTAAATTTAAAACATTTCGGGATAATAAATAGTCTCTTTATCGATATATATAAATTAAATTCCAAATCCGCCGCAGGCCGGATAACATCCCACCAATTCTCATTAAAAAATGCGCCCCTGAACTTGCCCCTATCTTATCCAAGCTATTCCAACTCTCTTACGAGTCGGGCATATTCCCCAAAAGCTGGAAAATAGCCAGAGTCACACCTATTCCTAAAAAAGGAGACACATCTCAAATCTCTAATTACAGGCCTATCTCGATCACCTCTGTTCTTTCCAAATTAATGGAATTAGTCATAAACCAACACGTCCTTCATCACTTAGAAAACAATAAATTAATTCACGATAGGCAATATGGATTCAGACAAAATCGTTCCACAGGCGACATCTTAACCTATGTCACCCACACCTTCAACAATACTCTAGAGGCCGGAAAAGAAACCCTCGCTGTAGCCCTTGATATCTCCAAAGCTTTTGACCAGGTTTGGCACAAAAATCTTTTTGCCAAACTGCCAGCCTTTGGATTCACACCAACACTTCGCAAATGGATAGAAAGCTTTCTGACAAACCGAAGTATAAAAGTTGTGGTGGATGGAACATCATCTGAATCGTTCTCTACAAACTCTGGTGTTCCCCAAGGCTCTGTAATCTCCTCCACACTCTTCCTTATTTATATAAACGACCTTATTGATCAAACGGCAAACCCCACTCATTGTTACGCCGACGATAGCACTCTACACGGCAAACCCTCTCTCCCGAATAATCGAATCAATATTGCCTCCTCAATTACTCTCGACCTAGACAAACTGAATAAATGGGGCTCTCAAAATTTAGTTAACTTTAATTCAAATAAGACTCAATGTTGTCTAATTTCTAGGCGCGAAAATAGAGATTTCCCTGATATTCACTTCGATTCGAATACCCTGAAAATGTGTGACAGCCTATCCATGTTGGGCGTCTCTGTCGCATCTGACCTGTCTTGGAATGAACACATCTCCTCTGTGGCGAAATCTGCAGCAAGGAAGATTGGCTTCTTATTCAGGTCCAAGCGATTTTACAAACCCCCACAACTTCTCACCATCTACAAGGCCCAAATCCGCCCCTATCTCGAATACTGCTCTCATCTGTGGAGAGGAGCCTCAAAATATTCTCTTGCTACCCTTGATGCAATTCAGAAACGAGCCGTCAGGCTAATTGACGATTCTACCCTCACCGACTCCCTCGACTCGTTGGCTCATCGAAGAGATGTCTCTGCCCTTTCCCTTTTCTATAGATACTATCACGGCAGGTGCTCTGATGAGATAAAATCAATAATTCCCCCCAAAGCATACTTTGCACGCAGCACACGTTTTGCCGACTCCCAACACTCTTTTGCGGTCAAATTGGAAAAGTGCCGGACCACTTCATTCGCGAATACATATATCCCCATGACTTCAAGGAACTGGAACTCTCTCCCAGCCTCTATCTTTCCCAGCACCTATGATCTTCAAACCTTCAAAACCAGGGTGCATAGACACCTACGTCTACACCCTCTCACTTAATCAACTTTCCCTTCTCTTCGGTAATGCAAGGGTCTTTCGAGATCCATAGGGGCTACACCTTTACTGGTGCACCCCTTCTTGCATTCGATTGCATTAAAAAAAAAAAAATATATTTTTAATGAAAGTAAAAAAAAATAAACTGCAATGGATCGTTGCTAAACTTTATCCAATGTACTATCTTATACTAGGGTAAAGTACTTTAAAATTTAATTTTAGAAAAAAAAACTTTATATGAATTTTAGGTTAAAAATAAAATAAAATGAGAGAGTCTTCTGTTTTTTAAATAAAATAATTTTTAATTATTTCTAGAGACTATAGTTTCGAAGGCATAGCCTTCATCATCAGTCTATCACAAATATTTCAAATTAGTTACAAATTAAGATTTATACATAGAAAATTTGAAAAATATATAATGTCTTTTTCTTCATGTTTCTTCTTGGGAGTTTAGAATATACCTGGATCAATATCTGGGTTACTCTTTTGTTTAGGTATTTTCTAAAGAGTTTTACCTGAATGAATGGAATGTTTTTAAAAAAGGGTCATTGATAATTTCTAGTTTTTCATTTAAAGATTCAATTGGGCTTTTTTCCAAGGATTTTAATATTTCAATGGATTCTTTTAAAGAAAGAATTAAGGGGTCATTGACTTCTTTGATCAATTTAATTTTGGATTGATCTGGAAAACTATGATTGTTAGCATTTAAATGCCCTGCAAATGCATAATTTTCATATTTTAATTTGTAGGCTCTCTTGTGTTCATTGATCCTAATAGATAAATTTCTTTCCGTTTTTCCTATATAAGTTGCATTGCAATCTTGGCATGTCAATTTATATACACCGGATTTTTCATTTTCCGGAATTTTATCTTTAATTTGACTTAATTCACTTCCTAATGTATATGGTGATCTAAAGATTGTTGCGTACCCTAAAGATTTTAATTTATGCTTTATTCTTTCGGACATCTTACCATAATATGGTAATATTAGTTTTGGCAGATCTTTAATTTGGGAATTTTGTGAATAGATTAAATTTAAATTTGATTTTTGAATTTTACCTTTTAATATTTGATCTATTAAATTGCTTTCATAACATAGATATTCTACGGAAAATAAAACAATAAAATCACTAAAATCAAAAATTAAGGAAAACAATTTAACAGTAGTCAAAAGTGACAAAGGAAATTCAATAGTTATACTAGATCAAAAAATTTATAAAGAGAAAACCGAAACCTTCTTGAAAACACAAAATTTCAATCAAATTAAAAACCCAGTAAATAAATATAACAAATTAGTTAGGGACAAAATTAAAAATTCCAAAATTTTAAACGAAAAAACCAAAATGTCGTTAATAGAAAAGAACCCAAAGTGTCCTAGATTGTATTCCCTTCCGAAAATTCATAAATCGGAAAAACTAGACGAAATACCAATTAGACCTGTAGTAAGCTACTCAGGAGCGTGTGTAACAAAATTAGCCAAAAGCCTAAATAAAATCTTCAAAGAAAAAACTAATTTTCAACCAGATCACTCAATTTTAAATTCATTAGACTTAATAAATAAAATTAAAAACATAGATATCCCATAGGTTATGAAATCAAAGAAATAGCTATAAACAATGGTTATGAATTATTTGGTGGCCCTCACGGTACTTAATTACAATATTAAATTTCATCAAAATTGGTTTAGTCATTTTCAAAATATTTTGAAAAAACTAAAAAAGTATTGAAATAAAGTACTAATGTTATTGGGCTGATATGTACCCAGGTAACACACAATATCCTCAGAATATTCTAAGAAGATTTAAATGTCCTTAGAATATCCTTAGAATATTCTTAGGATATTGTGGTTACCTGGGTACCAAAAACTAATCAGCGCTTTAGTTTGTTAAAATAATGGTAGGTTTTCAATTTCATTTCAATCGGTTCAAAGGTGTGGAAAAAATCTTGGACGAAAAAACGATAACATATATAGTACCGCACTCACTTCCTAAAAAAATCGCACTTTTTGGCCTGTGGACGAGACCCCATGTAATTTTTCAAAACCGTCACGTACTAAAATTCAATCTAAATGAATACTACAATTTGTGACTTTAATTGAGACCATGGGTTCCATAGTCTTTACCTGAGGACCCTCTGAAGTCGCGCTTGCCACGAGACCTATTACAATACGTTACCCATGCTTCTAATTGGATAAAGTAAAAAAAAATTGACAATAAGTCAAATTGCCATGTTCTTTGAAATAAAATGACCTTAAAATATTTATAAAATTTCTATCTTACTAAAAATGCTTGATAAATTTACAAAAAGCAGTCTATCTCTGAGCTTTTTAGTCATAGAATTTTCCAATTAATCAATCTTTTGTCCTTTACCAAAAGTGTCCCCATTGGAAAAATCATTTAACTCAGTTAAGTAACCAAGCAGGTAATAGCGTAATACACAGTATAGTTTCTGAATTTTTAATTTGGTCAAATATTAATGTTTATGAAATCTTTTTAAAATTTAATTATTAAAGGAATCGTAGGGAGTTGGACAAGAATTTAAATTAAATTAAATACAAGTTTTGATTAAGAAGTCTTCTTAATAATATCTTAGTACATAATAATAATAAAAAAAAATTTCTTTGTTCAATTTGATTCTTTTAGTTTTTTGACAAAAAACAATTACTTTGTTTAAAAGGTTGATATTTTATGTTAGTTGATGAATTGAATGAATTGTGATAGAAAAAAGAATACTGTTTGAAATGTTTTTTGTCGTAGTAAAAAATCCTGACAAATAAGTTTAATAAATGAGCCACTGAAGAAGTTGCAAAACAAAAACGAAACGAATGGCATATTTAATCAAAACTTGTATTTAATTTAATTTAAAGTCTTGTCCAACTCCCTACGATTCCTTTAATTATTAATCATGGACACGAATAATGAAATATTACTTTTTAAAATTGTTTGGTTTCACTTATATAAATAAGTATGGTTTCAATGTTCTAAAATTAACTTTATAAATATAACTATAATTTAATTTAGATGTTAATTTTTTAATTTTGAAAAAAGAAATGAAAGTGTTATTATAGGGAGATGTATCCAGAAATATTTTTCGTGGGGAGGAGGATGAAACCTAATTATTTTTATTATTTGTAAACAAATATTCAATTATTTTCAGTGGGAATCTATAAAAAATGAATCATAATGTAAGGTAATTCTTACCGTAAATCCAATGAGTTTTTCTGCAAGGCGATTATGAAGACGACAATTTTCTAAGGTACCAGTGTGGTCGCTTAAATTTATTTTTATATCAAAGATTTTGTAGAAATTAGATCGCTGTGTGGATAATTTTTCTGAACCAGAACATTTAGGATTCTTACAAGTGAATGGTTCTTGGCTCGAAATTCTCATATCACAAAAGGAACTAAAAAGAAAATTTTTGTAATTAAAGATTAGAATGCGGAGTTGATTTAAAAACCAAGTTAATCAGTTCTACAAAATATTAAATACATATTTTTATTAACCCTTAAAAATGGATCAGTTTATTCAAAAAGTAAGAAAATAAAAATGTACGATGCAAATTTATATATACAAAATTTGGTTGAGTTTGGTACAAGGACCTATATTTTATTTTTTTGACCCTGCAACCCCCTCCCCCATTTTGGGCGGTTAGTTTTTGCATTTTTAGACTTCTGGCGTCCCACTGATTATGTATACAAAATTTGGTTGAGTTTGGTCAAATGGCCAAGATTTTTAATTTTTAACCTCCCTCCACCACCCTTAATTTTGGGTCGATATGCACCAAAATCTAATCAGCTCTTAATCTCAATGGACCAAAACTACGTGTGAAATTTGGTTTCGATATTCACACTAGTTTTTGAGCTAACTCGTCCACAAAATTTGGTAACGCACAGACAACTAACTAACTAAACAGACATTTTGACGAAAAAATTATTATCTCGAAAAATATAATTTTTTCGATGTTCACTTATTAGGACTTTTTTGT
The DNA here is from genome assembly GCA_024734495.1 of Forficula auricularia. Lineage (NCBI taxonomy): Eukaryota > Metazoa > Arthropoda > Insecta > Dermaptera > Forficulidae > Forficula > Forficula auricularia. The sequence continues at coordinate 1,542,618 of JALMQS010000058.1, forward strand.
AGAGCGAAATGTCATGGTTTAGCTCAATTTTTTTAATCGAAATAGTTTCAGCCATTTTTGAAAAACTGAAGGAAAATAACCACTTTTTTCATGCAATACTTGACCATACCCTGTATGGTAAAGTAAAATGAAGATAATATTCGAACTCGCAGATATCAAATTTCATCAAGATCAAAAATATTCCCACAAACCTTAATGAAAATTAACAAACCAAATCGTTTAAGGAAAAATTTAAAATACATACCATTTATAACTAATAATATGAAATTCAGGGCCATCTAAATCATAATTTGTAACAATACAATAAAGTAGAGCTGTAAATTCTTGCCGTGATGAATTTTCTGAATCCTCATTAAATAAATCTCCATCACTTGGCATATTTGAAGAATTTGTTATTTGTAATTTTTCAAATATTTGTTGAACAGTCATTGAATTGCGAATTGAAGTGGCTAAAACAAATTAAATATGCTGATTTTTCTTATTCATATATTAAAAAAGATTAAAATATAAATTTTAAACATACGATCTGGGTAATTGCATACTAATCTATCAAGAGCTGTATTTCGACCAAAAGAAGGTGGAGCCTTTTGTAAATAATCCCTTAATTTTAGAGCTTCAGGAAATTCTGGATTTTCCGTTATGATGGTTCGATTTGTATCATTTGCTACCATTCCTCTCCGAAAATTATTCCATTCAACTCGAATATCAGCCAAAAAAGAACTTGAAAATAATTGCACAATTATTATGTTGAAGTTATATTTTATTAGTCAGTTTTTTTTTTTTTTTTTTTTTTTTTTTTTAATGATATTGATGAGAGAAGGAGATACACCAGAAGGTGGATCCCCTAAAGGCCTGTATGGGCTGGCCCCTCAATCGTGAAAAGAACAGAGCAGAAGGAAAAGAAGCCGGGATCACGAGCCAATCTCAGAAACTTAGATACAATTCAATATCCAATTTACCAAGGTTTTAGGAGCTTCGAGCAGTGGTAAATCCTCCGCGCGATAAATTCGGTTAAATTTATCTCCCACTTAATTTTTATTACCAGACCCTATACTTACAGAAAAAATGTCTGGGTATAGCCGGGAATCGAACCCGAGACCTCCGGGTTGCCAGTCAGTTGTTCTGACCATTACACCACCGAGGCGGACAAAACAGTTTTATGATTTGGAAAATATTTTCGATCAAGACTTGCATTAATTTAAGTGAAAATTAATTAAGTTTTTAAAATATGGTATTTTGTCAATTTTAGTTTTTAGAAGTAGTTCATGTACTAAAAATAATTATCTACTTGTTAAGACTTTAATTATCAGGTTGATGAACTGGATAATTCTTTCGTTGTGTGCAACTTATGGTAAAATTAAAAAAAATGGATAAAATTGTTTAGTCATAAAGAGAAACAAAGAGGTTGTCCTCTGCTTAATGCAAATAAACATAGACACATATATATCAAAATTATATATCTGTAGGTATATATACAGTATATTATTTATTTGTTTGAAATAATACTTTCGAAGGCTTGGCCCTCATCAACAGTCTTTTTAATTATAAATATTTTTTTCATGGGATCAGTATCGCGTGAATATTGAAATTTTTTTTCTTCTTTCTCAGCTGAATAGCCAAGTAGAATTAAAATGTGTGTGTTGATTTGCATCAAGCAGAGGACAACCTCTTTGTTTCTCTATCAACAACTCTGCTACTCTCGGCAAAATAAAAACTTTTCAATTTAAATTGTTTATAGTTTATTCACGAAGTTTTGGATTCTAATTCTGAAGTCATATTCAAGTGATAATAAATATAGATCAAGACAACTAACTTTCATTAATCTATTAAAATCAATGTTCACAAAGAGAAACAAAGAGGTTGTCCTCTGCTTGATGCAAATAAACACACATGGATATTGACTCCATGAAAAACATTTATTATTGAAGAAAGACTGATGATGAAGACCAAGTCTTCGAAACTATAGTCTCAAACAAATAAATAATATATATACAGATATATCATCTCGATATATATGTGTGTGTGTTTATTTGCATCAAGCAGAGGACAACCTCTTTGTTTCTCTTTGTGAATCAACAACTCTGCTACTCTCGGCAAAACAAAAACTTTTCAATTAAAATCAATGTTGTTGATATGTGCAATAATAGTGAAATTACTTGATAATATCAGATGAAAATGGGTTCAGAATTAGAAGCCCCAACATCAACATCATGAATAAATTATAAAATTTGGACTATATTTCTAATTTCACTCTGGATGGTCACAGACGAAAGTTTAAACATAAAGATTTTAATTAATTTTCCAATTACACTAGGGGTAGATAGCCAATCTGAAAAATCTTCCAAATCATTTAGAGTGTGCTTCCATTAATTTGAGGAAACGATACGGAAAGTCTTACTTAATCTATACGTGATAAAAATAATTTTTCTAAGCCATTCCTTAAAATTCACAAAATTTATTAATGAATCGTTAATTAAAGAATCTTAAAGACGTTCCCTAATAAATCGATTTTCTTGCAATCCTTTTAAAACTTTGAATACACATATTTATAAGTGTTCTTTATATGTAGAAATTTTTTCCAATAGTCCATGGGGCACTAAATTTGTAAATATTGACCTTTAAAATTTGCATATTTAACAGGCGAACCCTATCCCGATTGATGTTAAAGCGACTGTTTCATTAAATAACAATCGTAATTTTCTTGAAATTATTTTGAAAAACTGAGAATCATTAACTGAAGATTTAACAAATATTTTTCTGTTAAAATAATTGTATCAAGCGGTATTTGTTTTGTATGAAAAATGTTAAAAGATGGGTACTTTTGATGATTTTCGTTTTTCTCTCATGGCATGGCAAGTGAGAGATGGCGACTTGACATCGTCGCACTAAAATCACTCAATTTTTTTTCATATCTAAAAAACTTCTGCAGCTGGTGCATTTGAAATGTTTAGCTAATTCTTTCAACCTAACTATACTGTTCTCATCTTGATTTTCGCATTGAGCTGTTTTTTTATTCTTTGTCTTTTAGCGTCGATAAGAATGCAATGTTGTCAGATCCGAGAAACGATGGAGTGAAAATATTTTTGCCTTTCTGCGCATGTGAGAGTAGGGGAAAGAGCGAATTGCATCTGAGCTATATATTAGGGAACGTCCTTAAGTAAGAAAATAGAGGAGGTCTGCAAAATTTTACGAACACTTTAAAAAAGAGGAATAGGGATAAAAAATTTAAAAAATTAAAATATTGAATGCTCCCTTTTAAAGATTCAATTATTTTTATGGATAAATACCTACGTTATTTTCAATTAAATTAAATTAGAGAACAGTGATCGATTGGGAGGCGTTGAATATAATTATTTTCAATCTTTTGAATATTACTTACTTGTCCCTCGTGGATTCCACATTTCTGCTCTGTCTACAGATCCTATATTCCAAAGTTGAAGATGCATTTGGTGTAGTTCGTCAAAAAGAGTAACAGTCCTCGTAGTGATTTGACGAACATCATGTGTGTTGATTATTCGTTTCGGATTAACCTAAGGAATGTAAATACCAAAATGTGTTAAAATTGAAGTAAAATATAATAATATTAATGTTATAATAAATAATAGATAAATTCACACAAATGTTTTAAAAATAAGTAAAATTAGATAAGAATAGAGCTAACGTTTTTGTCAATTTGTTTATCCCTATGACCTCTAGGGATTCAAATTCGCTTGTTGTCGTGGCAATCCCCCCAAGTTGTCACTGTCTTTATCCAAACTCACAACCTTCAGTTATTCAAAACTCGCATCCGCAAGTATTTTTGACTATCTCCAATCCCTAAAATATCTTCCTTTTCCCCTTCCTTTCTACGTGTAAGTCCTTCTTGCATCGATATCATAAAAACAAGTATCGTAAATATATAATTTTTAAAAAATGATTATACTGCTTCTTCTTCTTCTTAATCTTTTAAATAGACACACGTGTCTGTTTGTCCAATTTGTTTCAGCCTTCGGGGTCGTAGCTTTCCTTCCATTTTTCTTTGGTCTGCCCCTGCTTCTCTACCCCCTGAACGGTTATGCAGAACAATTTTCGGGAGACGGTCATCAGACATTCTTTCAACATGTTCGGCCCAATATCGCCTTCGATCATTAACCCATTCAACTATATCTTTTATCCCACTTCGCTTCCTTAGTACTTCACTTTCCGTATATGGTTCTTACAATTCTCATACCGGTTGTACGAAGTAGTGTTATGTAAGAACTGTATCCGCCCTTGCTTCAGCGCCATATGTTATTACAGGGCGAACGCAAGATTTGTAGATGCGTGTTTTGCTTTCCGGGGACATAAATTTGTTCTTCCATATTAAATTATAAAGGCAGCCGGAAATTCTTGAGCCTTTAAACACTTGCTACTTCAAATAATTATCTAATTAATATATTAAAGAATAATTAACATATTAAAGAGAATTGTTTTTGATTGCGTTTTTAAAAAGATTCCTCGGTAGTATAGTGGTCAGTATCCCCGCCTGTCACGCGGGAGACCGGGGTTCGATTCCCCGCCGGGGAGGATTTATTTTGCCTTTAGGGGATGCACTTTCTGATGTATCTTTTTCTCACATCAATATCATGAAAAATAAACTGACACGTTCAAATGTGTCCATCCACTTGACTTTACCATACAACCTGGCCCCTCACTTATATTTAATATTTAATAAAATTATTTATAATCATCTAGGGGTTAGTTTTTCCATTTTAGACTCCTGGGGGCCCATTGATTATATGTAACTTATGGGCCCCTAGCCGAAAAATACCTTTTTAAAAAGGATTGATTTTGCCGACTAGGTGAACCATATTTTTATTGGGGTAGAGCTGGGTTTTTTAAATGTCTGGATAGCAAGTTCTTTTATTTTAGGTGTTTTAGACTTTTTAGAAGATATGGTGTGGAATTTGGGAAATGACGATTTATTATCGAAAATGAATGTTTTTGTTAAGATCAATCCTTTTTAAATGTTTTTATTTTTATTTAATCACTGAAGAAAGTTTAAAAAATAGTTTATAATCGTAAAATGAGAAAACACACTGTGAGTAATTGTCAATTTGTATTACCGGCTTTGAGTCCGAAAAAGAATAATGTTTGCCGGGAGTTAATACGAGTGCAATCGTTAGGGATGGGGTGCCGTGCGGATCAACCGCTAGTACTTGGTAACACGTTGATTAGTGATCAAGATCGATTGGGAATTTTGGTGGGTGTAACCACTGGTCCGAACTTTTCGAGGAGAGGCTGGTGCCGAGAGTCCGAAAGATGTATTAACTGTTGGAGGAGCGGGTTGTACCCGTAGTCCGAATGGTGTATTTAACTGACTTAGGGCCTCGCAATGAGGCTTTTTATATTAAATTATAATGCTGACACTATACTAAGCTATGGGCCCGCGGGGAGGAGAAAAACCATAGCTGCAGCGTGAGAAAGACTCAGGCTTTACAATTCCGTTGATTCAGCAAAAGTATGGTGGGCCCGAGGGAGATGTTGTGGAAGCACAGAGGCGTGGGAACGTTAACTTGTATACAAAATGTGGTTCAGTTTGGTTCAAGAGCCTATATTTTCATTTTTTGACCATACGCCCCCCCCCCCCCCCATTTTGGGCGGTTAGTTTTTGCATTTTTAGACTTCTGGAGTCCCACTGATTATGTATACAAAATTTGGTTGAGTTTGCTCAAATACCCTATATTTTTAATTTTCAACCCCCCTCCACCCCCCCCCTTAATTTTGGGTCGATATGCACCAAAATCTAACCAGTCTTAATCTCAATGGACCAAAACTACTTGTGAAATTTGGTTTCGATATTCCCACTAGTTTTTGAACTAGCTCGTCCAGAAAAAATTTAGTAACGCACAGACTAACAGACAGACAACCAGACTAACAGACATTTTGACAAAACAATTGTTATCTCGAAAAATATAATTTTTTCGATGTTCACTTATTAGAGCTTTTTTGTAGGACGAAATGCCATGGATTCGCTCAATTTTTATAATCAAAATAGTTTCAGCCGTTTTTGAGAAATTTCGAAAAAAAGAAGGAAAAAACCCACTTTTTTCATGCACGATTACAATACTTGACCATATCCTGTATGGTAAATTGAGGCTATTGGAGTCTGATGAATCTTAAGTCTGGACTTGCGACATCACTTCGTCCTTTAAATTTCTTTTGCTTGTAATTTCCACGCCCAGGTAGTTATACTGCTTAATAAATTGATTTGATAGATAAAGTATAAAGGTATGAAATTACAAAACAAATAAGAAGATGCTAGTTTCTACATTATATATAGAATAGATATATTGTCTTGATTAATAAAATAATATTACTAGGACTACTTTTCCAACCTCCGATGTGAACCACGAGAGAGACCGAAAAGGAGATACTGGAGGTCCTTGGATTTCGAACCTAATGGTTCCTTAAATGTGTTCGAAAGTTGAAATATATGAAAGTAGAGCAATATAAAATAAGTCGGACAAATGCGAATCGGACTCAAATACCGAGGGTTCCCTACCTAATATACAGACATATCTATTTGCCTTTGATAAGAAAAAGAATGAAGAGTTTGTGAATTTTAAGTTAAGCCATTATCAAATGCCGACAGATACAAAAATCACCTAAAAATGACCACTTTGGGGGTCTCCCACGTCGTCAATTTAAAGTGATATTTTTTTATTTTTTTTAATTTCTTCTTTCACAAATTCTTCTTTCACAAATTCTTCTTTCACAAATTCTTACACAAATTCTTTCACAAATGCAAAAATTCAAAAAGCCTTCGAAACTTGGAATATAAGTCATTAAAAGCATAATAAACACACTGTTAAAATTTGAAGATGATTTAGCACTCCAAACATAAAATAATTGCAATTAAAAATGAATTTTTTACATATGGTAAATTGGGAAAGGGTGGGGATATGATCATAATTTTTTTTTCACCATCTTGATGAAAAACTAATATTTGTTAGAATAATATATATATTCGGAGTAACTTAAAAAAAAATTGAAATTATTTACCTCGTAGTTTTAATAAAAAATAAAAAAAAAACATATTTGGGCGATTATTTTTAGTGGAGAGGATATAATATCAATGGCTTGGAAACGATCCATTCATAAAGGGAATATAGTAGTGTAAAAAATATAGTCACGTTAAAAAACATAACCTAAAATTTTACCACCGCTTATATTTATAGAGTTGTTACTAGGCTAAAACTTTTTGTGTGGATTGTCTAGAAAGAACCTCTTTAAGTCTAATTTTAATAAAAATATATATATAGGGATACTTCACACCCCAAATAAAAAAACAATATATATTTTGGCCTCCAGAAAAAACTGTCCTTTCTCAAAATAATCATGCAATTAAAATTTTAATAGTATTTTTGATTTTAGGGAAAAGAGATAGCTATAACTTAACAATTTCAAGTTTGTTGTTATAATTTCTACTTCACTGGAGGTTGAAAGCTAATAGCCTCTGCTATCCGTATTAAATCTTTTCCTTTAAAGAATGTTTTTTACCTCTGACACCGCAGCCAATAGAGTTATAGAATCTCCTCGCATTGCATCTCCAGCGTTGATTACATCTGCCAAGGTAAAATAATCGTGAGGTGGTTTTGAAGTTAATGACAATAATGATAAAAACTTAGAGAGATCATCTCCACGATAGTGAGACATTGAAGATTGATGTTCATTAAGAGAAATTTGAAAAGGACTGAAAAATAGAACATCTCATTAGAAATATCGTACAGATTTCTCTCAGCACGTTAAATATTTAATCTTTAATTTACAGATTATTTTATATTTTTAAATGATATTTTTTTTTTTTTTTTTTTTTTGGCTTTTCGGCCTTTCTAGCCATAAGCCTAATTACGATACTAGTTATATTTTTTGAAAATTTGTCTCTAACCCCTGGGGTCAGATTTTAGCTGGTTGGCTCGAGTCGGATTCGAACCCGGGTCCCCTGGTTAGCTCGCTGTCACGCTACCGCCTAGCCTATCTGACCCCCTTAAATGATATTTAATTCAAATATATAAATTGATAACAATGGAAAATAAGCCATAAAAAAAGTTAATAAATATAAGGATACAATTTTTAGTTACATGCATGTTTACCAGGGTCTGATCTAGAGGGAGGACAAGCAGAGCAACTGCCCCCAAATTATTGAATCTTCAGTACAGAAAACAAAGCTGAAATTTCATTTAAAAGAGCAAATGAATCCTGAATGAAGAATTAAAATAAAATGACACGTTCTGATGTGGACATCCACTTGACATTACCATACAACCTGGCCCCTCACTTATATTTAATATTTAATAAAATTACTTATAATCATGTAAGGGGGGGGTTAGTTTTTGCATTTTTAGATTACTGGGGGCCCACTGATTATGTATAAAACATTTGGTTGAGTTTGGCATAGGAGTCTAGAATTTCACTCCAACCCCCATTTTGGGAAGTTAGATTTTGCATTTTTAGTTTTCTGGGGCCTACTGATTGTGTATACAGTTCATGGGCCTATTTTCATTTTTTGACCCCCCCCCCATTTTGGGCTGTTAGTTTTTGAATTTTTAGACTTCTGAGGGCCCACAGATTATGTATACAAAATTTGATTGAGTTTGCTCAAATGGCCTAGATTTTTAATTTTTAATCCCCTCCGCCACCCTTAATTTTGGGTCGATATGCACCAAAATCTAATCAGCTCTTAATCTCAATACACCAAAACTATGTGTGAAATTTGGTTTTGATATTCACACTAGTTTTTGAGCTAGTTCGTCCACAAAAATTTGGTAACGCGCAGATTAACAGAATCATGCACAGTCTAACTATTAACTAACAGACATTTTGACAAAAGAATTATTATCTCGAAAAATATAATTTTTTCGATGTTCACTTATTAGGGCTTTTTGTAGATCGAAATGTTAAGGTTTGGCCCAATTTAGCCCAAAATAGTTTTGAGATATTTCGAAAAAAAAACACTTTTTTTCATGCACGATTACAATTTATCATACCCTGTATGATAAAGTAAAAATGTCCCAAATCAGGAAACAAAGAAAGCTACAATTTATTAGGGAGGAGGCCTTTATTTTGTATGGTGTGTTGCGGATATTCCTAGGGAGAGTCTGAATTAAGCTCCTCCCCCCCCGGGGGGTAAAAATTAAAATGATTAAACCCTTAATATAATTAGGGGTCTAAAGAAATTAAAATTATTAGATATTTAATCAAATTTGATAAAACCTTGTAACAACAGGTCGATATTTTTCTTCATCTGATGAGCGTGAAGTAACTTTCAAATTACAAATTTCAACTAAAAAGATAAAATTTTAATAGCTTTGTTCAAAATTAAATTGTTATATTATTGGCGAAAATCCAGATAGGAAGTAACATCTATTTGCAATATATCTAATTAATTTGCATGAAATTTTCTCTGGAGAAAGGCGGGGACTGGTAGAAATCTCAATTGAAAGTAATGGAAGGCAACCCATGGGTAGTGAGGAAAGAAAAATTAACACATATCCAAATAAGGTGTATTTATTGGAATCCTTCTTCCTTTTCTTTCAAACCGACGTTTCGGAGGATTCTTCCCTCTTTCATTGACCCCTTGAAAGCATGAAGAAGGAGGAAGAATTCTCCGAAACGTCGGTTTGAAAGAAAAGGAGGAAGGATTCCAATAAATTACACCTTATTTGGATATGTGTTAATTTTTTCTTTCTTCACTACCCCTGGGCTGCCTTCCATTACTTTCAATTGAGATTTCTAATTAATAAATACATATAATCGAATAGCGTATTCGCCACTCCTAACATCTGGTTGCAGAAAGTTATCAGAGAAACAATTGGCATTCTCTCATAAGATCAATGCATTTTTACCGGTTAACTAGCCCCCCCCCCCCCCCGTAGATTTTCGCCAATATTAGAAAAATAATATTGACTTATTTATACATACCAACATCTCCAATGTTAAAGTCTTGGCATATTTTATTAATAAAATTTGAAGATCCCCAATAAGCTGCATTTATTAAATCATGTGGAGAATCACGAATTGTAAAATTCCATACACCTTTTTCACCTGTTAAATCTAAAAAAAAATCATCATAATGTCTACATTTATTCCTTCTAAATTCATACTAAAATGGCACACAAGAGCCAAGGGCTTATCGTCGAATTATAAAGTACATATACAGTTCTAAGAATGGTTTGACGTAACCACCACCTGCATTTGTCTCTATGCCATGCCAACTGTTTCACTTTTCTAAAAGTCCCGCATCCCCTCTTCTTTATTATCTGAGGCGGAAAACTCTAATCTAGCTCATCTTTTCCTTCTACCTCAGTCTGTTAAATATACTTAAATTCGCCTATGCCTCGACGTGTGTGCTATCATTTGAGTAAGAGCTCTCTTCCTCAGATTCTTCCACAATGTTCTCTTTTCTCTAATTCTATAAAAAGTTGCTCGTTTGTAATTCTATTCAGCATTAGATTCTTCAATAGCACATTTCAAAAATAAATAAATAAAACATATAAAACCCGAGACATTTATTCAATTAATTCAATAATCTACAGCCAAAAAGTATAAAATCAGAGGTTTTGCGATTATTCACTTTGCACTTTTTATCTGATTTTCTAGCTTCCATTGCAAGCCCTACGCTATTTTCAAGTCTAGGTGCCATTATACTCCCAGTCAACTTCTTACACTGTATAAAGCTCAAATTCGTCCGTCTCGAATATGGCTCTCATCTGTGGAGAGGGGCCTCCAAGCATTCTCTCGCCACACTGGATGCAATTCAGAAACGAGCAATTAAACTTATACGAGACCAGGCCCTAACAAACCCACTCGACTCCCTGGCTCATCGAAGAATCGTTTCTGCCCTTTCCCTGTACTACAGATACTATCATGGTGTCTGTTCAGTTCTTTGCTAGAAACACGCGGTTTTCGAAAGCTCAGCACCCCTTCGCTGTCAAATTGGATAAAAGCCGAACCAACGCTTTCGCCAACTCTTTTATCCCTATGACTTCCACAGACTGGAACTCACTTCCAGCCACCGTCTTCTCCGCAACTTATAACCTTCAGCTGTTTAAGACCCGCATCCACAGATACCTTCAACTCCTATCCAGCCCATAGAATCCCCTCCTCTTCTTTTCACGATGGAGGGGTCAATCCAGGCCTTTAGGGGATGCACCTTTTTGGTGTATCTCTTTCTCACATCAATATCATTAAAAAAAAAGATTTGCCGCTTCAGGAAGAAAATCGCCAATAATAAATAGTATGATCACCAGGGCCGGATTTAGGATCTATTGGCTTTTTTTAGGATAGATTTAGGATCTATTACCGGGGAAAATATTTTTTTTAATTAACCTACAAAAACCACATTTTCAGCAATTATTTAATTAAAAACTTAAAAATAAACATGCATGACTCTTTATTGAAACCTTGTTAAATATATACCAATAAAAAAAGTAGACCCTTTGTGTGGTGAGGGGCCCCTTTGTGGTGAGGCCTCATATGCTGCAGCCCTGCGTAGTCTATTCTTAAATCCGGCCCAGATGATCACTCTATAAGTTAGCTCGTATTCTGATAGGATCTTATAAAATACAACCTCCCTCGAAATATCTAACCAAAGAATCCTAATATTTGTTATTTGATCATATATTTGTAATAAATTTAAAAACAGACATTTTACATTTTTTGAAAAAATGAATACATACATGGTTTCTTTTAATTAATTATTTTATATATATATATCTATATATATATCTATATATATATAGATTAAAGCCTCCCCCGAAAAATATAGATTATATATATTATTGTCGAATTAATATCAATTATTTACCATCAATTACCTTTTTTATTTGTATTTATTATTCGTGGATTTTGTTTTGCAATAATTACTCCAATAATCATTATATGATCCATATAAGGTTCTAAAGAATTAATAAAAACTTTTCTAATACTTTCCATTTTCTTTTTACAATTTTAAATAAAATATAATCCTTAATCTTCTAGTATTGAGAATGTGTTTAAATTATGTGCACGTCACGTGATCATCAGCTATTGGCCAAAGAATATTATTGTGATTTAAATAGAATGTTTTTCAAATTTATGATGATTGTATTGTTTAGAATTTAAATGAATCTTAATTTAAAATGACTGAATTAAAGTCAATTGACCTATCCGAGTAACTATTTATTCTTGATTATTTAATTTGAAATTACTCTTATTTTTAACTTCAATTATTTTAGGTTAATTTCATCTCTGGAAGACACCTATAAATCAACGACAATAACAAAATTCTGTTTGAAATCTCTTTGTAACGAAATCTCTCCCTTGTTAAATGGATGGTTATTCCCGGAAACTTGTAATCGAGAAATCACATCTCCTATATGCACATGCCCAAATACATTACAAGAAAGAACCATAAATAATACAGTTCGAGTTGATTCGATTATTAAAGAAGTTGATTCGGTATTAATTAAGGCTAGAGAATTAAGAAAATCATCAACTTTGAATATAAAAAAAACAGTAAATAATAAAAAAGTTAACGATCTGACAAAGAAGAATCATGTAATTAAAAGCAATAGCCAAGTGCAGAGTTTAAACAAAAACGGATTTAAATTAACAAGGCCCCGTTCGGTGCTTGTAAAAAATAAAAAGCCTCCTCCACATTTAACAACTACTTATCAACAAGAATTTACACAAAAGATTAAAAAACCTCCCCTAAAACACAAAGAAAGAAACACATCTAGTAGAGTTGTCGTTTCGAAACCATCCACGTCCAATTCTACTAGAAAAATAATTACTCCTTCAGAAATTACAGGAATAATTACGAAACTAGCAAGTAGTTTAAAGTTGGACGAGCCATTAACAACTACATCTCATCAAACAAATGGTCATGTGAATTTCATGGATCCTAACTGTGCCAAACACAACAATATTCCTATTTATAAATCAAACAAATATTATACATTACAAGAAGCAATAGACATTATTGGAGTGCCATCCGAATTACTTGATGTTTTAAAATTATATCATAAACATTTATCTCATATTCTTATTGAGCGTAAAATGAATAAATCTCAAAGTGCTGCAAATTTATTTTTAAGTAAACTTGAAGAATCGGTAATTATTTGATTTTAAATTTATATTTCATGTCTTAATAAGCGCTTTTTTATTCATATTTAATTTTTGGCAGAAGATAAATAAAAAAAATTGTTTAATTTTCTATAAATGCAGTGGTGGATTAAGCATTTCATCAGGGGCATTCACTGGAGTTTCATTAATGGTCTCCATCTTCTCATTATTGCTTAACGAAGTTACTCAAGCATTCTCATTTCTTCATTTTCTCTTGTTTTTTAGGTAAACCCGAGGGTGAACCGCGATTGGAATTAGGGATACACCTCTTTGGAATTCATTAGATAATGCCCCTTCATCTATTGTTTTCTAATTGGAAATGAAAGTGTAATTGGAAGTAGGTGTACACGATATTAGGTCGCGATTCACCCCTCGGGTAAACCCTAACAGAAAAATAATTAGTAGAGATTGTGGTGTTGGTGCAAGGTGAAACATCTTTAATAAAGATAAGAGTAAATAAATATTATATTTAACATCTTTAATAAAGATAAGAGTAAATAAATATTATATTTAATATTGATTTACTATGAGTTAAGGATTTTAATGTGAAATAAGTGACCTAGAATCTTAAACTCATAGTAAATCAATATTAAATATAATATTTATTTACTCTTATCTTTACTAACAGAAAAAAGTAATTGTTAGGCGCGGGGCCTTGATATCACAGTCCCGATTGTTTTCTTTTTGGGTTACCTAGAAAACAAGATGCCTAGAAGATATGAGAACGCTTATAGAACTCATTCAAGCAATTGTTAAAGCAATTAATGTATCTCCAGCAAGTATTCGACAATTTCTAGAAATGCAATAATAGGTTAAAAAATAATTTAGAAACCATTTCATAAAACATAATAAAAGGATGTTGAGAGTTCGTGGCTGTGATGAAACTGTATTAGATGAAGGAGGAGGTATCAGCCAAAGTTGGAGGCGTTGGGTTCAATAAAACCCTGAATAAAACGTTTCGGCCTGAATTTATTTGGTCATCTTCAGTTAATTGGGAGTTATACACAAAATTTGATTACATTCATTCTGAACCTTTGGGCACAGGCACGTTATAAATTTGCATGAAGCTACAATTTTTATTTTTGACAAGGCTTGGTTCGATCACATATGTGTACCGCATTTTGTGTATAACTCCCAATTAACTGAAGATGGCCAAATAAATTCAGGCCGAAACGTTTTATTCAGGGTGTTTTATTGAACCCAGCGCATCCAACTTTGGCTGATACCTCCTTCATCTAATTTTTTTTTTTTTTTTTTTATAATGATATTGATACAAGAAGAAGTTGCACCAAGAAGGTACAACCTCTGAAGTCCGTGGTGGACCCTTGTAACGTGAAGATAAGGGGAGATTTAGGGATTGGGTAGAAGTCGAAGGTATCTGTGGATGCTGGTCTTGAAAGTTTGAAGGTTATAAGTAGCTGGAAAGACGGTCGGGGGAAGAGAATTCCAGTCTCTAGATGTCATAGGGATAAATGAATTGGCGAATGCGTTTGTTCGATTAGTATCTAGTTTAAGCGCGTAGGGGTGTTGAATTTTAGAAAATCGTGTATTTCGGGCAAATGAGGCCTTTGGTGGGATTATCGATTTTATTTCGTCAGAACAAAAGCCATGGTAATATCTATAAAAAAGGGATAGGGCGGAGACAGATCTACGATGGGCTAGGGAGTCGAGAGTGTCAGTTAATGTAGGATCGCCTATCAGTCTTATAGCTCGCCTCTGAATTGCATCTAAGGTATTAAGAGAATACTTGGAGGCTCCTCTCCACAAATGCGAGCAATATTCAAGACAGGGGCGAATTTGAGCCTTGTATAATATAAGGAGTTGAGTGGGGGTGAAAAATCGTTTGGTTCGGAAAAGAAAGCCAAGCTTACATGCTGCAGCTTTTGCTACTGAGATAATATGGTCATTCCAAGAGAGGTCAGAACCTAAGGTGACACCTAACATTGATATTTTATTACGGAATTCCAATGAGCTCGAATCAAAGGAAATGTCCGGAAGGTTCCTATCTGCGCGCCTAGAAATTAGGCAGCACTGTGTTTTGCCAGCATTAAAGTTTACCAAATTGTGAGATCCCCATTTTTTAAGCATGCTTAAATCTGAATTTATTGAGGAGGCTATGTTTGCGCGATTGTCTAGTAAGGATTGAGCGTTGTGGAGGGTGCTATCGTCAGCGTAACAATGTATTGGATTGGAGGGCAGATTTAATAGGTCATTAATATAGATAATAAAGAGTGTGGGAGAGATGACTGAGCCCTGAGGAACTCCAGCATTAGTATTAAAGGACGAGGATGATATTCCGTCAACCTCGACTTTAATAGAGCGGTTTGAGAGAAAGCTCTCAAGCAACTTGCAGAGGCTCGGGGGAAGGCCAAATGCAGGTAATTTGGCAAGAAGATTTTTGTGCCAGACATGATCGAAGGCCTTTGAAATGTCTAAGCCTATTACGAAAGTCTCTTTACCAGTCTCTAGTGCTTTATTCCAAATATGAGTTATATATGCTAAAATATCGCCGGTGGACCGAAATTGTCTAAAGCCGTATTGACTATCATGGATTAGTTTATTAGATTCTAAATGGTGAAGAACTTGCTCATTAATGATTTTTTCCATGATTTTAGAAAGAACCGAAGTTATGGCGATCGGACGATAATTGGCTACATTTGAAGGATCTCCTTTTTTTTAATTGGTTGAATTCTTGCTGTTTTCCAGCTCTCCGGAAATGAGCCAGTGGTATATGAAAGTTTGAAAATTTTTGAGAGAATAGGAGCAAGTTCAGGCGCGCAATTTTTGATTATACTGGTGGGAATGTTGTCTGGGCCAGCTGGCTGAATTAACATTTAGGTTTTTTATTATTTTTAATATTTTCGGTATTCTGAATTTAATATCCGACATAATATTGGTGCTAGGGGTATAGGGCGGGGGGTCAAGTCCCTTGTCGTCTAAGGTAGTATTGTCGCGAAGAATGAAGCGAATGCTTCAGCTTTAGAGGGCGTCGGTGGCTATTGAGCCGCTGGAAAGATTAAGGGGGGAAACGAAGATTTGGAGGAGTTGGTAGTTAATTTCCTCGTAAAATGATGTTTTGAACGGAATCAATCAAATTTTAATAAAAGCAATACAAAGGTCTTAGTTTGTACAAAGAAAGAACAAACAGGGCTGAATAAAAATAAGCCAAGAATACTTGGGAATTCTGCTAGCTGGTAAGTAAAATCTCGTGGGACGGGAGGCCAAAAAGAAATTATATCTAGAATTGTGCTTACACTAAAATGAGGTTAATTTAAAACAAAAATTATTATGCTCATGCTCAATTAGTTTAGAAAATTGCTGAAGGCATGTAAGGAGGTTCGCCATGTATGATTAGAGAGCTAGAGAGAGAATGGAGACTTTTGAAATGTGGTGCTACAAAACAATATGTTAAAAATTGGATGGGAAATAAAATTAGAAAACATTGTGGAAGAATTTGAGGAAGAGAAGAGTTAAGATGATAGGGCATACATTAATACACGAAAGAATGCTTTAAGGATATTTTAGAGAAAGTGGAGACTTACATTGAAGGATTTTCCCACAGATAATGTAATGCGGAACTTATAGAAAAATGAAAGAGTTATCTTAGATGTTGTTAAATATTTATATTGAAAAGATTTTGTTTTGTCGAGAGTACCAGCGGTTGATTCATAAAGAGAAATCAATTTATATATCGTCGGCTTAGAGTGTAAAGCTGCTAACTCCATTTTTTTATCATATATGACATATTAATACCGTTCGAAAGAAAAAGAAATGCAGCATCGTCCAAGTAAAACTGCTAATTAAATAAAATTGCGATCGTAAGTTGTAGAAAAAAAATGTGAAAAATAGTTTTTTCCATAACAACAATATTAAATATATAACTAAATATAACTAAACTTCTTGAGGATACAAATTCTCATTCAAATAGGTGTTGGTTTTATTCTTTTTTGACAAAAAAACACATTTTTATCATTTATTTTTCTTTATTTTATTTTATTGTTACCAGGAACGTTTCGACATTTTCTATTATATCATCATCAGCCTAAAACATTTCATCATTACACAATTTTTATACAATGAAATTTCTTATCACACAGAAACAACTTAAAATTAACAACATATGTCATACCTTGGAACAATTTAAGTTGTTGTCTGTGTGATAAGAAATTTCATTGTATAAAAATTGTGTAATGATGAAATGTTTTAGGCTGATGATGACATAATAGAAAATGTCGAAACGTTCCTGGTAACAATAAAATAAAATAAAGAAAAATAAATGATAAAAATGTGTTTTTTGTCAAAAAAGAATAAAACCAACACCTATTTAAATGAGAATTTGTATCCTCAAGAAGTTTAGTTATATTTAGTTATATATTAAAATAAAAAATTCTCAAAAACTAATCAAGAAATTAACAATATTAAATTTTGTTTGTTTTTTTCTCTCTCCTGTAAAATTTCCTTGTTGTGAGTTAGAGAGAGTTTACTCTCTAAAGCGACGATATATATGTATATATTTATATTGGCATGGGATAGAGAGTGGAGGGGGTGCTTGCGTAAAACCTCTATTATATGTTTCAATATATTGATGCGTGATTTAAAGAATTTTTATTGCCTGAAATTCAGTTAATTATGATATTTTGGAATGTGGGAGTAAGCCTGTTCACTAAAATCGTCTTCTACTTAATAGTATAATTTATTTAAAACTATAAGTTCAAAGGGTTTGTTTAAATTTTCAACCTAATATAAATTGACATAGATGATTAATTTCAACCATATTTTAGTCACAATGTTGTGGAGAGTGTCCCTGACTTAGTAAGCCACCTGTAAATCCACCACTGTATGTATACATGAATTGATAGTTATAATTTACAAAAATTCTATATTAAGATTTTTCAATTTAATAGTACCTTCAAATCTCAACTAACGTTTTATTAAAATGAAAATGTATTTTTAGAATGAGAAATTTAATATATCATATAACGAACCAATAATTGAATTATTCTTTATTCTTCAAATGAACATTATTAATCTTTGGGATAATCCAGACAATGATACGCAAAAGCAATGTGCTGAAAATTTAAACCTTATTGATTCTAAATATAAAAAATGGTTAAATTTTGATCAGACTGTTTTGAATAACGAAGTATTAAAAGAAACTACATTAATCAAACAAGAACTATCAAGTGATTTTCTTCCCAATAAATCTATCGATTGGTCCTTTCATGGAGTGTGGAATTCGGATTCTTTCGAATCATATATAGGTATATTGGCATGTTCTTACACTTGTTTTTTTTTAAGACCTCTTTAAAAAATTGAATTTTTTATGGTACATGTTTTTCGCCTATTCTATAGAGATTATGTATTAAAAGTGATGACTTTTATTGAATTAACGAAACCTTGCTTTTATGTTTGTTGATCGATAATATTGTTATGATAAGGTTGTTCCTTCAGTATTTGGGAATCGATGGTAATCTAAAATAAATAAATTGACACGTTTTGATGTGGCCATCCACTTAACTTTAACATACTCTTCTGATTGAGTCTGGTACAAGGGCCTAGATTTAAATTTTTTGACCCTACAACCCCCTCCCATTTTTGGCGGTTAGTTTTTGCATTTTTAGTCTTCTGGTAGCCCACTGATTATGTATACAAAATTTGGTTGAATTTGGTCCAAGGTCCTAGATTTTCATTTCTTTCATAATTTTTTCGATGTTTACTTATTAGAGCTTTTTGTAGACCGAAATGTCATGGTTTCGCCCAATTTTTTTAATCAAAATAGTTTCAGCCGTTTTTGAGATATTTCGAAAAAAAGAAGCAAAAAAAAAAAAACTTTTTTCATGCACGATTACAATACTTGACCATACCCTGTATGGTAAATTAATAATCATCGATTCCCATCAAATACTGAAGGAACATCCATTATACATAGAATTTTTAAAATTTCAATCATTAGCAGGAACCTTTGCTGAAGACATGAAGAAAACGATTTCAAATCAAATATACCCATATTTTCAGCTAATATGTGAGAAACAACCATTCTCCATTGTATTTTTGAAATTTCGACCATTACTGATAATAAAATGTTTATTACTCCAGTAATAAATGGGAATCAATGTCTATTAAAATTGGTTGCAAAAGTAGTTGTTTTTTTGATAGAAAAACCTTATACACTCTGCACTAGCTACTTAATAACAAAACGGACTTTATAATAACTAATTAATCCAGACAGAAGGGAATATTACAACAATATTACATTGCAATATTAAACCTTGCAGGAACATTGCAGCAATGTTCCTATGTCCGCCTCTTTTGCATTGCAGCAATATTGCCAATGTTGCAGGAACATTGCAGCAATTTGCCACTTCAATGTTGCCACCGCAATGTTGCTGCAATATTGTGCAAGGTTCGCAATATTGCTGCAATATTCCCTTCTGCCTGGGAATAAAAGCGGAAATCTCATGTATCTTATAGTTCAATCAAGTTCTTATTCATAATTAAGAGGTCTTATACGAAAATAATTATCAAATAAAATAGATCATTAAAGAATCAATATTAAAATTTATAATTTTCCAGGTTTAATGCAAGCCCCTTGTATTCGGTATAAAAACAAGGGTGAATGGGCTTCTTTTGAAATGAATATGCAAGAAATACAAAGTTATGAATTTCAATTCAAAATATTTCACATCTTAAATAATCTTTTGAGTAAATTGTCTTTGATCACACAAAAAGATCAAGAATTTGTAAAATTATTAAAACTTATATTTACATTATCACATTTTCCAAAATTGCATACACCGATTTTGGTGGAAACTAGTTGAAATTACAACATTAAAAAATTTCATTTATTATTTAATGTAAACTCTTCCAATATTTTAACAACTGCATTCATTACTGCTTCTGAATCTTGAGATGATGAAAAAACTGTATATGCAATACTAAAAAATAAAGAATTTTAAAATTATTTAATAATAAATAAATCAATCTTTTTTCTTACCTTGGATCTCTTAAAAGTGACAAAAGTTCGGTAATTTTTTGAAAGATCGTCTCCCTTATTTCTTGATTTATGCTAAAAGATGATTTTATTTGTGACCTCACTTTTTCTAGAGTAATTAGTACTCTAGGAAGTAATTCGTTACATCTTGTTGCTAGCTGTAATATTAAAAGATTAAATAAAATAAAATAAAATAACTTGTTATAATATTCTTTATTTACCTTGGATAACGTTGAAGATAATATATTAACAAGGTTCAAATTTCTCTCGTTTGGTTTGGATATGGTTAAATTTTCATATAAAATACATTCTAAGGTTTCGTAATATTCTAGTACAATATTCTCAGAATAGAAATTGCTAAAATAAAAATGATCAAGTTACCAAAAATTGTTTCACTTAGAATTACTTATATAGGTTTATAAATATTTATGTCGAACGCAAATAGTAATTTCAGGCAAAAAGCTTTAACTATTATTTAATTTCTATTTACCTTTAGAAAACGTTTTTGCGAAATCCTTAATTTAAGGGCGTCGCATGATTTTATGCTATTCGAGAGTTAAATATTAAAACTTTAAATAATAAATCTAAAATTACCTAATCATTAATTTGGGTTCGATGTTGATTTTTTTCTTCTTAACTAATTGATTTATTTCAACATTTTATTTTGTTTGTTTTAATTTTTATTTAAGTTAGTTGTTTCACCATATGTGTTTTCTTAAGATTTTTTTGAAATTTAGATAGATTATTATTTAAATACTTCTGTATCGATTGGTGGCAAAACGAAATTTATGAACAATATAGTTCCGGAGATATTAAATTCCAAAGATAGAGTTTTTGAGACTCTTATACATTGCACCGAGGGGTGAACCGCGATTGGAATTAGGTGTACACCGTCTTTGGAATTACTTTGGAATTCATTAGATAAACTATTGTCTTCTACTTGGAAATGAAAGTGGAAGTAGGTGTACACGATTTTAGGTCGCGGTTCACCCCTCGCATTGCACTATACTGAATACCGGAAAGTTTACATACATATTTAATTATAATTGAGAAACTCTTCTTACCATTGTTATAAAAAACTAAACCAACATTAAACAATAACTAATACATTCACTGTTAAACTACACTCCCTTTACTTGATTAATTAATAACTAATACTATTTTATGAAACTTTTAATTCATAATTACAAAACAGTTTCTGAGATAATAATGAATAAATAATGAAAAATGTATAATGGAAAATTTATACTAAAAACAAGCTGGCAACAACGCATTTATTTAACCTAAAAAGTGGGTTAACTTTGGTAATTTTTTTGACGTTTTTTCGCATCAACCATTGTCGCAACAGCTTTCAATTGCTTATTAAGAACTTTTTGTTTTATAAATCTCCCTTTATAATGTACTTTATCTGAAATTTCTATGATAAAATATATACAAACTCGGACAATGTTGCCAGATTTGTCAAACGAGCACGGGATTGGCTAGTAGTCGTACATAAACAGCAAAAACTTTTAGGCTTATGAATTATGAATCCTTTTGTCTGTTCTATATACTCTAGCATTAACTTTTTGCTAATATTGTCGCGAAACAACTACCTTAATAGAAAAAGTATTTATGAATATATTTTACCTGTAATTAGGAGAAACATATTCACCGATTGACCAAATGAAATTTGAATAAATGGAATATGAAAGATTTACATTATCAAGATTTGCAATGAATTGAATAATGTTTTGTTTGATTTTGCAGATCATTTGAGGGAAGATATCCAAGATGTTTTTTAAATGATCTGAAATTAAACTATAAAAAAATCAGTTAAAAAAATGATATCTTTAGTTAAATAAAAATAATTGAATTGTTTTACTTTCGAATTGCACCGCTATATCGAGGAACTGAATAGATAAGAGAAAGACGATCCAACATAACAGGAATGAGAGCAGACGCTAATTCAGCATCACGTCTTATTTCAATAACTAAAAAGAAATTTTTCAATACCAAAGGTACAATTTCGCTGCATGTTATAACAAGAGGATGGTTTGCTAGTTCTCCAAGTAATATGAGAAATGTTGGAAGACTAAAAAATTGAATGAAGTTGTATTTTATGCAATATATTTAAAATAAATTTTAAAAAAATATATAAACCTGCTTTTGGGAAATTCATAGCCCGCCTCTTTGCGAATCAAATAATTAAATGTCGGTCTATATGTCGGATTCCTTATTTGCTCTAAAAGGGGAGACCAACGTAAACTGAAAATAGCATGTTGGTCTTTATGTAAAACAGCTGGAGCTTGATGAAGTAATAGAGTTGCAGAAAGGAGAGGTAAGTCAATCAATGAATGGAATAACTAAAATTGTCAGTATCGAGTTAATAAATATACTTGAGGAATTTTTGAAGAAATTATATAAAAATTAAAAATGCCGAAAGAAACAGACTTTAAATTTCTTAAGAAATCAAGAGAGAGTGTCATTTACTAAATCCGAGCTGTCATGGGTAATTTTTATTATATGTCAGAAACTCAGAAGTGTTGTGTTTAGCTCCTCGGTATTCGAATCCGAGTGTTAAAAATTTCAATTAGGCCGAAGATAACTATGACAACTAGGATTTAATAGATGACACTCTCATCATTTCTTTATTCAAGTTATGTCTAAAAAATTCGGTGATTGGTCCTTCTTCGATAACGATAGAATAATCTATAAATAGTGATGTGATATTGGAAAAAGGCTTATTAAGTGTTTAAGAGACGTTTCTTCCTTTAATTTTTAAACTTTCTCGGGCTCAACAATTAGTAGAAAATGACGAGATTGTAAACTATTAAATCTGAGCTGTTATCGATAACCAGATAGACTGTATTCATCTCCTCGGGAAATGAACCTGAGTGCAAAAATGCAAGCAAGGGAACGTACCCAAATTACGTGACCCGTTGGGGGGGGGGGGTCTTCAAAATACAAGGTTAAAATTTTAGGTTATGTTTTTTTAATGTGACTGTACTTTTTACACTACTATATTCTCTTTATAAATGGATCGTTTCCAAGGCATTGATATTATATCCCCTCCACTAAAAATAATCGCCTCAAATATGTTTTTTTTTATTTTTTATCAAAACTACGAGGTAAATAATTTCAATTTTTTTTTTAAATTACTCCGAATATATTATTCTAACAAATATTAGTTTTTCATCAAGAAAAAAAAATAAAATAATGATCATTTTCACTTTCCCAATCTACCATATGTAAAAAATTTCATTTTTAATTGCAATTATTTCATGTTTGGTGTGGTAAATCGGCTTCAAATTTTAACAGTGTGTTTATTATGCTTTTAATGACTTATATTCCAAGTTTCGAAGACTTCTTGAATTTTGCATTTGTGAAAGAACTACCTTAAAGGACGAAGCGTTGCTTAAACAGTAAATAAGTGTTTTATGAAAGTATTATTTTTCTCAATAATTCACTTCTTTAAATTAAACTGAGGACTATAATAATAATTATATTATGTAATAATAAAAATATATATTTACTTCGATTGAGTTTGCTCTAGAAATTAAACATGGAATCAAATAGGTCATTTCTTCAACAAACAAAGAAGGATGACAAGCAAGCAGTTTAAAAATATTAGGAAAAAATCTTTCTAAAAGTTTCCCTTCCAAAGCTGCAAGTTTTGCATTATATTCAAGTAGAAATCGAATTATATCAAAAGCCGCCAAACCCGAAGAATAACTTCGATATACAACATCAGACAAAAAGTGTTTACATGAATTTTGTGAATGGTAATCACTCTCATTTCCTGAAATATTTCATAATTTAAATCAATTATGTATATATTTAAATAAATATAAATACAATTTCATTTACCATAATTAAGTAAACATTTCAAAACTCTAATAAAGATAGATATATCTTGATAATTAGATTTAAATTTTTCGTAAACATGTCCATAGATTCTTTTAACTAATATTATACTGTTAGGAATTTGGTCAGTATTTATTTCCACTAATCGGGGTTGAAGATCTAAAATTTCACATAATATCTGTAATTTTTGAAAAATATTAACATTAGATTATGTAATAATTTGATATTTGATTAGTGTGAAAAGAAAATATATTTACAGCTTTCTGTAGAGAAATATCATTTTCTTGAAAATTATTTTTCAAACATTGATCTGCTAAATAATTGCAATATTCTCTAAAGATTTCCACAAATTGTTTTTGTTCTTGTCTTTCAAATATTTCAATAGGATTTAATAGAATCCATCTTTTGACGAGTGAAAAACAATATAATACATCCAAAGAATCATTTGATTTGTTATTTACTAAAAATAAAAAAAATTAATCATTAAATAATTGAAAACATGAAGATTAAAAATATGCCAGGGCAGATCTAAGAGTGCACTGGCAGAGCTCCACGCTTTAACGATTAATAAAGCGGACCTGGCTAGGGGTGCCGTAAAAGGGAAAAGTACAGTGATAGGCAATTGTTTTGACCAGAGGTTCCAAATTGAAATTTCAAGAAAACATTATTAACCTGATTTTAAAAGACTTATTACATTTAATGATAGCCTAATCGATGGGAAGCGCTATTTTTTTTCGGATTGGATTCTAAATTCTGTACAAAAATAAAATGGATCCCTATTATTTTTGATACAATGTCTATGAGCCAGTTGTATGTCGATTGGTAAAGTCTGTAAAATAAATTAAAGAAAATTTTTTGAAAAATGTTTTTTGGAACTTTTTCAAAATTTTTTTTTAAATATAAAATACTAGGTAGGTTTCACATAAATAAAAGATCAGATGATTGTTTAGTACGACTCAATATATATTTCGGGGTATAAGCCCTAAGTACTAAACAAGCATCTGATCTTTTATTTATGTGAATTCTACGTAGTATTTTATATTTAAAAAATTTTTGAAAAAGTTCAAAAATTTTCCTTACTTTATGTAATATGTTTCACCAAGAACCTACACCATTCTCCTTTAACAAAAAAGTCTTTGTACAAGTTGACAAAGAGTAAAACCTAAGAATTCACCTTGTGTCCGGCGGGATGGCCAATCAGAAAGTGCGTGTCATCTGATCCGGCTGGGCGCAAGGTGAATTCTTAGGTCACCTGTTGTCAACTTTTACAAAGACTTTACCAACAGACATACAACTGGCCCTATGTGTCTGTTCGTATACCAGAGCATTGCAGCTCGTAAGCTAAATAACAGGCAAACTTGAAATTTGCAATATTTGGATTTATTTTCGCCAAAATCAAAAATAGTATTAAAATTCTAATCAGCTGAATATTTTGGGGAGGTTTAAATTTTTCCTATGGTCAAAAGTAAAAAATGTTTTTTATTAAGGCTTGTGGAATATTCCTGTAATGATCTATAATTTTTTAAATTAATTTATTCTAAAATGAAGGTGTGGCAGAATAGCAGAGTTTTAATCGATATTTGTATCTTGTCAATTTTAGAAAGAAAGAAAGTAAGAAACTTATAATTCTGAAAACAGAAAGGACAACGAAATCATCCCTAATTGCACTGTTTTTACCATTTTTGGTAAGAAATTTAAAAAAAAAATTTTCTTATGTATTTAATGACCATCATATCTTAAAGCATAATTAAAAAATACTAATACAACAAAAATTTAATCTCACTTAAAATATGTTTAATTAACTATTTGAAAAGGAATAATAAGACATCCTTGATATTTTGTACAGAACTTGTTGTTTGTCTTAAAGATATCTTTGTTTCAATTCTATTAGAGATATAAAAGCTTTAAATCTAATCTAATCTGCTAATTGATATCGTTAACGTCCAGGCTGGTATTATGATAGCTTTAACAGGGGCCAAGAGGACAAGTTTTAGTGGGTAACCTACCCAAGATACATTTACTAAATTTTGGAGGGCTGCTCTGTGTGCTTTCAAAATGATAAGGGCGTTAAATAAATAATTAAATAAGATAATAACGTTTACTTGAGATAAAGGTGTAACATATTCAGAACGAGGGGCATTATTGAAAATAGAAGTCTTCGAAGAGAAGAGGATCAATAAATATTCACATAAAGCGTCACCCTGAGCTGGACTTATATTCAAAGAGGTGGTTGCTACCGAAACTAAGAAAGAAAGTAGTTTTCCTCTTTCACCTTTTGTTAAATTTGGACTTGAAAGCATACTATAAAAAACAAAAAATAATAATAATGAGATTTGTAAAATGAATTAACAATATTTTACAAGGAGAAATATTAACAAATATTTATAGACCTTAAATAATTATAGTAATTTTACAAAACACCATAATTTATTGAATGTCACATATTTAATGATAAATATCATCCATTGCAAAAGTTTAAGAGTTTAACTCAGAGGATAGGACACACTCACGTTGAGACAGGGGGAATACCGAAGAATATTTATGAGGGTGAGGTAGAAAAAAAAGAGGAAAGAGAAGTCCTAGATTAGAATAGTTTCCCCATTTAAATAAGGCTATGAGCCTTTTAAAAAGTTAATCGTCGTTCTCTATCATGTTATATACAGTGAAACGTGGACCCTAAAGCAGAACATCCGCAAAAAATAGACGCCTTTGAGCTGTGGTGCTGGAGAAGAATGCTTCGAATCCCTTGGACTGCATATCGTACAAATATCTTCGTCCTTCAAGAAGTCCATGCGGGACAACGTCTCTCCAGCATAGAGCTCGGGAGGGTTATTAAATATGTCGGCCACCTGACAAGATCTAACACTGGTCTTGAGAGGATCGTCATTCAGGGGAGAGTGGAAAGATCTCGTAGCCGTGGCAGATCACCAGCCAGATGGGCAGACCAGATACGAACTGGTCTGGGCACCAGTCTACAGAAAGCAACATCACCGCTCGTCACCGCTCCAGATGGCGAAAACTGGCTCGCAGAATCCAAGTCGTGGGAGCCTGGTCTTATTAGATGGAAGTTTGGGGTCACGACTCTTCCGCCACGAAGAAAACGAAAACGAAGAAGAGGAGATGAGACTTTTAGAAAATTGAAAGGATTGGAACAGTTAATTAGAGATACGTAGTCTTAGAGTGAATGCACTAAGAAGATAATGATTTCTAGCCTTGACTGGATGAGGATGTGGAGAAATTTTTGCAAAAGATGATTTTTATTTTAGGTCTATGAAAACATTCAAATATATCTATATATTTTATTTCTAATAATTTTGTAAAATTTTACTATAAAAATAAACAAAAAAACTGAAAGTAATGGAAGGCAGCCCAGGGGTAGTGAAGAAGAAAAAATTATCACATATCCAAATAAATAAATGTTTGTTTCCTTCATTGACCCTTTGAAGTAAGTGAATTATTTTTTCTATTAATATTTGGCTGTTTGTTTTGTACTTGTATTTATGATTGTATTATTGTTGGTGAAATGAATGATGACTGATGACCAGCCCCGATTTTTTATAATTTTGTAATATTGGTTTATAGACCTTGAAAAAGGAGGAAGAATCCTCCGAAAGGAAAGGAGGAAAGAATCCAATAAATTACACCTTATTTGGTATATGATAATTTTTTCTTTCTTCACTACCTCTGGGCTGTCTTCCAATTACTTTCAGTTAAAATTTCTACCAGTCATCTCTCTCAGAGAAAATTTCTGGTGCAAATATAAACAAAAAATATGTTCATATATTAAAATGGAAAGACAAAAATATATAATTTTTTAGTATGCACCTTCGAGGTTTATCTTGAAATAGAAAATGGGAATCCCATTATGAAAGAGTGAATAAAATAAAATTAAATAATAATTTGTTAGTAATATTTTATAAAGAGAAACAAGGAGGTTGTCCTCTGCTTGATGCAAATAAACATACACACATATATATCAAATATATATATATATGTGTGTATGTTTATTTGCATCAAGCAGAGACAACCTCCTTGTTTCTCTTTCATGAATCAACAACTCTGCTACTCTCGGTAAAATAAAATTTTTTCAAGTAATATTTTAACTTGATTTGATTGATTTGTATTTATATTTATTAATTTCTGTAGTTAATTTGTATTGGTGTTTTGTTGACCTAGCCACCGAGGACTTGTGCCTCTAAGCAGGTCGAGTGATAAAGATTTATTTGTTTATTTAACTTACCTAAATAACTTTTTAAACATATTATTATCTAACTTTGCAACAAATCCTCCAATTAAAATTGTATTTAGAAGTTCACAGGTGGCAGATTCATTGGAAGAAAAACTTATCGTTTCTAAAATATTATTTTGAAGTGGAAAACACATTTCTTCTATAATTTGAAAAATAATATTTTTAATTTTCTTGTTACTGGATCTCGAATTAAAAGTTAACATTAATGTATCAAATGCTTTTTCCGAGGGCGGAGAATATTTTTTATTATGAAAATAAAATAAAATAATATCTCTTAAAAATTCTATTTTAATTCCTTTGATCAAAATTCGGTCCCAGAATTCATTACTTTGATTTGATGGAAGAGTTCTGAAATGATAAACATATTAAATGGTTAGTAATTAAATTATACATGATATTTTATGGCTAAGACTTTTGTGTAGGGTTTTATGGTTTGAAGAGAACGGTATCAAGGATCCCGAAACTCCAAAAGGCAGCAATCGAAATATTAATTAATACTAGAAATATACCAGAGTTTTTCAAGCCGGGGACTTTAGTGTCATAAGAAGGGATGAGTTTGTTTGTAAATGAAATTCATACCTTATTTGTGACCCCCATTTTTTTTTATCTAATAAATTAGATATTAGACCAGAATTTTTAATACAATATTCGTTTTTTTTTATCCAAATATTCGCTATCGGGCAGTCGTTGAGTTTGATTTGTATAATTTTTGATTAGGTAAAAAATGGGTTCACTACAAGTTGGTGCAGTTTCAATAGATCCAGTCAGGCTAGGTTCTTCGGTTAGGATATGGGGGTCTCACCTTTGGACATATTTATTATTTAAATATAAATTGATGCTCTAAGGCAGTTTGCCTTATATAAGAATGGTCCCCGCATCCAAATTTCAGGCCCGGGGCCCAAAATCTGAACCGGGCCCCTTATTATGGAATAAGTATGGAAAAAGTTGTTTACCCTACGCATTTTTTTTCTAACATACCCCCTTAAAAAACAAGTCACATGGCCCCAGGCCCCACAAGTGCTCTTGGACCCCCCTTAAGGGGGCTATGCATATAAAGGTGGGTATACACGTAACTGCAAACTTGACAAGTATGCATGATAAATCTTTTTGCACATGTAAGTAAATTTCGCGGCACCACTCGGCACAAGCGTCACTTTGTTCTTGGACGATGATGAGTTCGGACGACAATGTACTGGCTGTGGCTGCTTTTTGCCTTGTCCACAAGAGAAAAACGCAAAAGAAGAAACGTGATATGTGGTTTATGAAAAGAAAAACTTAATTTACTGAGTGAATTGAAGATTTATCCGCTTGATTGGCATAATTATCTCAGAATGAATGAAGAAACTTACCTGAGCCTTTTATCACTCGTTACACCTTAAATTCTAAAGAAGGATACGAATATGAGAGAAGCTTCAGATCGCTAGACATGATGATTCGTCTAGAGCTCACTCACGAGTATAGCGTTTATTTGTGCAAATCGGCACCTCCTAGGCAAGGTACAGACGGTCCGTTTCACTTGCCGAAGCGCGGCTTGTACAAGTTTGCACGATTAAAATTCAATCAAGCATCAAGCGACTTGTACAAGTTTAACTACTTGCGCAAAATAACCCTATAGACGCTAAAGGATACTTGTGCAAAAAGATTGATCATGCATACTTGTCAAGTTTGCAGTTACGTGTGTAGGCACCTTAAGGAGTAAAAAATTACAGAATATTACAAAAAAATTTACAATACAGGCCCGTGTGTGTGAATCATTAAAAAACAAAACAAAAAGGTGAAAAGACAGCATAGATAACCGAAGATCTGAGCTAAACTGAATCTAAGCAAACTGAACCGAACAACACTTTCAATTAAACAACTAATTAAATTAAAAATAGTTATATATTGTAAAAAATTTATTAAAATATCTCATTGAATACAAATCATGCGGGTTCGTTGAAGGAATTATATACATGACCGTCTACTCTAATCCTAAAGAATTACCCAAAATTCCCGCTTATAACATTAAAGAAGAGCTCCTCATTTAAAGATTAGATTCTTTTCATAGGGTAGTCCAGAAGGAATTATATACATGGCAGTCTACTCTAATACCTCTAATTACCCAAAATTCCCTCTTAAAGAGCTCCCCATTTAAAGATTCGATTTTTTTTTTTTAATGAAAATGATGAGACAAGGCCCAAATCCGCCCCTGTCTCGAATACGGCTCTCATCTGTGGAGAGGAGCCTCAAAATATTCTCTTGCTACCCTTGATGCAATTCAGAAACGAGCCGTCAGGCTAATTGACGATTCTACCCTCACCGACTCCCTCGACTCGCTGGCTCATCGAAGAGATGTCTCTGCCCTTTCCCTTTTCTATAGATACTATCACGGCAGGTGCTCTGATGAGATAAAATCAATAATTCCCCCCAAAGCATGCTTTGCACGCAGCACACGTTTTGCCGACTCCCAACACTCTTTTCGCGGTCAAATTGGAAAAGTGCCGGACCACTTCATTCGCCAATTCATATATCCCCACTGACTTCAAGGAACTGGAACTCTCTCCCAGCCTCTATCTTTCCCAGCACCTATGATCTTCAAACCTTCAAAACCAGGGTGCATAGACACCTACGTCTACACCCTCTCACTTAATCAACTTTCCCTTCTCTTCGGTAATGCAAGGGTCTTTCGAGATCCATAGGGGCTACATCTTTACTGGTGCACCCCTTCTTGCATTCGATTGCATTAAAAAAAAAAAAAAAAAAAGTTACACCAAAAGGTATCCCCTAAAGGCCTGGGTTGGCCCCTCCATCGTGAAAAAAGAAGAAGAGGAATTGGGCAGGGGTTCTTTTCATAGGGTAGTCCAGAATCTAGAAATCCCAACAGTTAAATCAGTTTTTCGTAATGGAAATACACAAACACTAATGATTGAATTGACTCAATGGAATGGGTTTAAAGTCCATTATTTAGCACAGTTATAAAGTTAATTCAATTTTTAACTTAAAAACCGCTACGCTAGACGTGTGAAATATTTATAATAGACTTAAAAAGAAGAGACAACGCACGATACTATTACCTTAATTTAAATAAATAAAATATTCACTTATATGTAATTATATATATTGTATTTATTTATCATGCTGAAAACTCTGGTTTATTCGTTAAAAAATAAATTAGTTTTAAAAAATATATAAAAAATTAACTTACTGATAATAAGAAATTATTTTTTGTAAATTTGACATTTTGTTTTATTAATAAATATATAATTTATTAATTGATTATAGTTGTATTAAAAGTATTATCACAGACGAGTCTTATTTTTAAAATGAGAAATGTCAAAATCACATGATATTTTAATATTGACATAAGCAAATGAAAGATTCGAAAATCAAAATCAAATCAGCTTGATTAAATTATAAAAACTAATATTTTATTTATAAAAACTCTGAGGGATATAAATTAAAATGTCATTTAAATTAAAATAAATTTTATTTTTAATAATTTTTGTTATTTTACAATTTTTTTATATTGCGCGTAAATTTAAACGGAAAATAATTTAGCTAGTAAATCACCATAGATACCGCAGTTGTTGTAAAGTCAAGTTATTTAATATTTTCACTTTAGTTTAATAAATCATCGAACATTTAGAGAGAAAAAAATGGAAATACAATATGTTTATACAAAACAAAGAAGTGATTTTGGAAAACCATGTTCATTCTCGGATTACTTTAAATTTATTGATAATTATAAGCCTAAAAAGAGAATTAATGGAAAAGTTTATAGAGAGATCAGTTCACCGAAGTACACAAGTTGTTAAACTTTGGGGCCACCATGAGGTTAATCAATTATTTTTTAAGTGTATAATATGAGAAATATTTAAAGTTTCACCCACCTAAATTTTTACTTGACCATACAGGGTATGGTCGAGTATTGTAATCGTGCATGAAAAAAGTTTTTTGCTTCTTTTTTCCAAATATCTCAAAAACGGCCGAAACTATTTTGGTTAAAAAAATTGGACGAAACCATGGCATTTCGGTCTACAAAAAAGCTCTAATAAGAAAACATCGAAAAAATTATAATTACTGTTTTGTCGAAATGTCTGTTAGTCTGTTAGTTAATCTGTGTGTTCCAAATTTTGTGGACGAGCTAGCTAAAAAACTAGTGTGAATATCAAAACCAAATTTCACACGTAGTTTTGGTCTATTGAGATTAAGAGCTGATTAGATTTTGGTGCATATCGATCCAAAATTAATGAAGACGGGGGGGGGGGGGGGGGGGTTAAAAATTAAAAATCTAGGCCATTTGAGCAAACTCAACCAAATTTTGTATACATACATAATCAGTGGGCCCACAGAAGTCTAAAAATTCAAAGACTAACAGTCCAAAATGGGGAGGGGGATGTAGGGTCAAAAAATGAAAATATAGGCCCTTGTACCAAACACAACCAAATTTTGTATACATAATCCGTGACCCCAGAAGACTAAAAATGCAAAAACTAACGACCCAAAATGGGGGGGGGCGTAGGGCCAAAAAACGAAAATATAGGCCCTTGTACCAAACACAACCAAATTTTGTATACATAATCCGTGACCCCCAGAAGACTAAAAATGCAAAAACTAACGACCCAAAATGGGGGGGGGCGTAGGGCCAAAAAACGAAAATATAGGCCCATGAACCAAATTTTGTATACATAATCCGTGGGCCCCCAGAAAACTAAAAATGCATCCCGCTCACTGAAATCTTCTAGCTTTGATAAAGCTTGCAATGAGTAGTTAGTTGCCTGGTGATCTGGCGAATTTCTATATTTGTTCGTTGCCGATAGCATCCCCGAGCCTCGTCATATAATATGGGGCCCAAGAGGGTTCTGAGCATTCGGTTTTCAAATACTAGAAGTCTAATAAAGTTGCGCTGCTTGTTACAAATACATATACAAATACAATTTGATGGAAATTTTAAAATTTCTCGATCTACCTAAGATCTAGACCGCGGACCAGTTGGAATTTCACATACGACATATGTTCCGGTGAGATAAAGTGAATAATTCGCTCAAAAGCTTCCTTCGCGCGAAGAACGTGATTCGCTGACTTCAACACCTCTTAGCGATCGAATTGGAGAAGTTCCGAACCAGTTCATTCGCTAGTTTATCCCTATGACTTCCAGGGATTGGAGTTCTCTTCCTGCATCTTTTTTCCTTAGTCATACAATCATAAGTCTTAAAGACTCTCGAGCGTGCCACACATCTTTATCTTCATCTTTCCACTAAACACTCTTTTTGGTAATGCTAGGTTCTGTCAAGTGCTTAATCACTTAACCACTCCTCTTACCAATTAGCTAGTCCACAACTCTCATCAACTCTTCTTCAATGATTTTCTATTAAGAAAACGTGTGGTATTAAACTACATTTGATATATTAATCAGGGCCGGATTTAGGATCCATGGGCCCCTAGGCTGGACCTATGGGGCGCGTCCTACCAGGGAAAATATCTTTTTAAAATTAACTTACAAAAATCGCATTTTCAGCAATTATCCAATTAAAAACTTAAAAAATAAACTTGCATGACTCTTTATTGAAACTTTGTTAAATATATAAAAAAAAGTAGACCCTTTGTGGTGCGGACCCTTAGACTGCAGGCTGCATAGCAAGTGCTTAAATCCGGCCCTCATATTAATACTATCAGATCACCTCTAATTCTTCGACCATACCTGAAAAATATCAAATTTCGTAGATTTTCGGTTTAGAATTAAAGGCTAATATCGAAGAACCTCAACAGACTTATATTTTCAAAAAACCTAAATATGAGCTTTCCTAACTCAAATTAAATATGGGGGAATGTGTCTTTAGGAGGGCTTGGAAACAGATTTAGGGATAAAAATTACTCACAATATTCGTTCCAAATCAAACCTTTGGCTTGAGACGAAATTCAGGTTGAGATGTAGGTACTTCATGATTTGAGTTTCTACTTTTTATTCGAGCCACTCGAGTATCTATTTTTGGATTCGAATCTCATCAATAACAAATTGTCCCTCTCAAAGAATTTACGTGTGAGTTTTATCTACGAAAAGCATCTCTCTCTACAAATGATCTGCTGAGATGTGTTTCCTGTATTATTCAATTCTAAGTGTTTTTATTCTCCATCATAATTTATTAAAAATCTCAATTTTAACTTGCTGAACACTTTTAAAACATTTATAACAATTGTATAAAAATACAGATAAAAAATAAAATATATTTGAATTAATATATTTCGCTTTTTTTCCTCAATATTCTAATATATTGGTACAAAACTTTGTAGCTTATAGATATTTATTCTTTTATTTAGATTAATACTACTATGACTGAAGTTGATATAAAAGGAGTTAATCATACTGAAGGAGGTTGGCCAAAAGATGTTAACTGTTTTGATATCGAACAAACAATGAGATATCGGAAAAAGATTGAAAAGGAAGAAAATTGGGTTCCTGTTATGCAGGTATAATACTATTATCATAAACCTATGCTATATTAACAATAGCCTATCCTGGATTTTTTTCGGAAAGGCTGAGTTTATTCCAGGTTGAGTTAAGGGCCTGATAAGTTGGAACTTAAAATAAATAGCATAAGCTATGAATTTATATAAAGAAAATAATAGAAGTTTTCATTTGTGGAAAAATGTCTGTTTTTAGATTTATATAAATTCACTATCAAATCGAAAATATTTATTTAATAAGACTTATGAGTGAAGAGCTGCATCGTACATATCAGTTGAATACTCTCCCATGCCGAGAATCCAAAGTAAATAAAGTAAAAAATTACTTAAAGAGAAAAGCAAAACCATCAACTCATGAATCATAATTATGTTCCTTTCATTTTTAAAATTTTATTTTCGAAGTTGATTTTTTCCAATTTTACTTTACCATACAGGGTATGGTCAAGTATTGTAATCGTGCATGAAAAAAGTGTTTTTTTTTTGCTTCTTTTTTTTCGAAATATCTCAAAAACGCCTGAAACTATTTTGATTAAAAAAATTAGGCGAAACCATAGCATTTCGGTCTACAAAAAAGCCCTAATAAGTGAACATCGAAAAAATTATATTTTTCGAGATAATAATTATTTTGTCAAAATGTCTGTTAGTTAGTATGTGCGTTACCAAACTTTTGTGGACGAGCTAGCTCAAAAACTAGTGTGAATATCAAAACCAAATTTCACACGTAGTTTTGGTGCATTGAGGTTAAGAGCTAATTAGATTTTGGTCGGTATTGACCCAAAATTAAGGGGGGGGGGGTCAAAAAATGAAAAACCTTGTATCAAACTCAACCTGAATTGTATGGTAAAGTCAAGTGGATGGCCACATCAGAACGTGTCAATTTATTTTAAATGTTATGACTGATTTTTTTTCAAATTCTCTCTACCAGGATTTGGTGTGCAGGGAATCATCGGAAATGAAATAAAATAAATAAAAAATAGAAAAGCAAAATTATTACGACATAAATCATTGTTTCGTTTCATTCAATTTTTCAACTTTATTTTTTTTAAGCAACCTCCTCCCTGAATATGGGCATGTATATTATTATATTGTATAAATGTATTTATTTCAGGTTTTAACTCAAGATATGCAAAAATATATATTACAAAATAATGCATTTGATATATATAAGAGCTATTTCTCTTTAGAAGATACAGATCCTTTAGTTCCTCTAGCAAAAACTCGAACAGCTAATGTGTATAGAGATCCAATGCCCGTTAAAAGACCAGTAAACGATATCTGTTGGTCTCCCGAAGGCGGAACTCATATCGCATGTGCTCATTGTTCTTTAGAATTTCAACGGCAACCTCATGAACTCAGTCTTGATTCATTCGTTTGGGATTTGGGTAACTTATTCAAGTTCATTTTAATATAAGACTATTAATTACAGCATATTATATAGGTTTTTCAACGATTAACAAATGAAATTTACATTTTTGAAAATCTTTTCTAATTTCACCATGAGTCCAAAGTTGTTAATTTGAAAAAATCTCCCAGTTAAACTGAAATAATATTTTTATTTAAATATATTCTTTCAAATAATTAAAACCATCACAAATCATAATATATTTTGTTTGTTCTCTGCTGATTGCAGAGATTCAGGAGGTGCTTCTAGACCAGCGTTTCTCAAAATGTGGGTCGCGACCCGGTACCGGGTCGTAGAAAAATGTTACCTGGTCGCCAAAAACAATTGTAAAAACACAAAAAAAAAAATTTATATATTATTTTTTTACATCATTTAGACACTAGGATAGTGACAAAGTGTGTATTTCTACTCTTATCGCCCGCGATACAATTTTTAATTTTTAATTTTGTCACCACTTAGGGCCAGTTGTATGTCGGTTGGTAAAGTCTTTGTAAAAGTTGACAAAGGGTAAAACCTTAGAATTCACCCCGACGGGATGAGCAATCAGATGAAAGTGCGTGTCATCTTATTGGCCATCCGGCCGAGCACAATGTGAATTCTAAGGTTTTACCCTTTGTCAACTTTTACAAAGACTTTACCAACCGACATACAACTGGTCCTTATACGTGTGAAGCTGCGTTCTCAGCCTTGGTGTACTTAAAAATAAGTATCGAAACAGATTGAATGTCGTACCTAATTTGAGAATAGAATTAACATAATTACCTCCTAATTTGAAATTGTTATGTGATAACAAACAACGTACTAAGGACAAAATATATGGAAACAAAGTTTACTTCATTTACTAAAGTTTTAAATGAATATATAATTGTTAATTATTTAATTACTAATTATTTTGAAATTTTTCTGTATGAAATAAACAAACAAATAACTTGATTTTTTTTAAATAAAATTTGTTTTGTAAATAAATGGGGGTTTTTCATAAAATGGGTCGCGAACAATTTTACTCGTACCGGGTCGCGGTCAAAAAAGTTTGGGAAACGCTGTTCTAGACAATGGGGAATCACCAAGTCATTTTGACCCTTTTCTAGCTCTTTTTTATACCAATTAAAAAAATTCCCCTCTGAGCTAATTTTGATAACATATTGCCCCATACAAGTTGTACTAAGCTTAATATATTTATTAATTTTTCCCCCTGGAGTGGAATCTCTCTTTAGACGGAATAAACTCGCGATTTTGAGTATTTTTATTTAAATATTCTTTTCTTTCCCTATTATTTGCATAAATTTTGAATTATTTTCTTGCTTCCTGCTACCATCTCCCATTACCTTTATAACCTTTAATCTTTCGAGCTCAAAGGCACCTCGACTCCTAACCACCCAGTCTAAAATTTCTGTTTTTTTCTTGAGAGAATCAATCCTGACTTATACGTGTTGCACACACTTGAATCATTAAGATTAATAAAAAACAAAACAAAAAAAACTGGCAAATATTCCATAAATAAACAAATACCTATACCAACAACAATTCCATTTTAATAGTCAAGGTAGCTAAGTATCTTTGTTAAATACATATAAAAAAAATATGAATGATTTGAAATATTTTAATATTTTCAGAAAACCCAAATAGGCCCATTTTGAATCTTACACCTGCCTCCCCTGTAGTTTCAATTGCTTATAATCCCCGAGATCAAAATATAATTGCTGGAGGTTTGTATCATGGACAAACACAAATATGGGATATTCGACGAGGAAGTGAACCAATTGATTCAACCCACGTATATAATGGACATCGAGATATTGTTCAAAAATTAATTTGGATTGTTAGTAAAACCGGTACAGAATTCTTTACCGCATCTAGTGATGGAATGGTTAGTACGAAAGAAAGTCATATTATATATTATTTTCGCTTGCTGTTTATTACTCTTTTATTATTATTTTCTTTCATAGTAACATCTTGTATAAATAAAACACATTTATTATTCTAGACAAAGCCTTGCTTGTGCTCGTGTTCCAATCTTGTTTAACCATTCTTATTTCTACACTTCACATTTTTACTTACCATACAGAGTATGTTCAAGTATTGTAATCGTGCATGAAAAAAGTGTTTTTTTTTTTTTTTTGCTTCTTATTTTTCAAAATATATCAAAAACGGCTGAAACTATTTTGATTAAAAAAATTGGGCGGAACCATGACATTTCGGTCTACAAAAAAGTCCTAATAAGTGAACATCGAAAAAATTATATTTTTGGAGATAATAATTGTTTTGTCAAAATGTCTGTTAGTCTGTGCGTTATCAAATTTTTGTGGACGAGCTAGCTCAAAAACTAGTGGGAATATCAAAACCAAATTTCACACGTAGTTTTGGTACATTGATTTTTCGTTGATTGGGCCACGCAGGTGGGGGCCTCCACTAACAAGAAATATTTACATAGTCGGGTGAATTTAATTACAAGAGTATTTACATAATTATCGGAATATTTACATAATATATTTACAAAAAAATTGTTTTTTTTTTCTTTTTATATACAATTCTACCGCATGGCGATTTCCCTATAAGTTCTCCTGTTGAAGCTGTAAAAATTCATTAAAGAACCCCTCATTGCCCCGAAGGTCATATCGCCTAAAGTTCTCTGGGAAATTCTCAGGGCGACAAGGGGAGGCACCGCTTTATGCCACCACACCCACTTCCACGAGAGTGTGATGGCTTCAACTCTCACAGAACCCGAGCCCACCCCAAACCTTGCCGCAATGTTGCTCACCAGACTGGAGTTGAAAAGCTGATTAGATTTTGGTGCATATCGACCCAAAATTAAGGGAGGAGGGGGGGGTTAAAAATTTAAAATTATAATATTTTCAAACTAAAAAAACAAGAAAAATTAAATATACTGTAAAATGAACCTATAATAACGAAAATATTTTTATTTCTGGCGCAAAAATTAGGGGGGGGGGGGGTCAAAAAATAAAAATCTAGGCCATTTGAGCAAACTCAACCAAATTTTGTATACATAATCAGTGGGCCCCCAGAACACTAAAATGTAAAAAGAAAACGACCAAAATGGGGGGGGGGGTCAAAGAATTAAAATCTAGGCCCTTGTGCCAAACTCAACCAGAAGTGTATGGTAAAGTCAAGTGGATGGCCACATCAGAACGTGTCAATTTATTAATTTTGGGAGAAGATTAAAAAAAAAATAATTAGTATTAAATAATTATATACAAAATTAGATACAAATCGATATCAATTCGTTTATCCCTATGACTTCTACATAGATTCGAGACTCCTTTCCATCATTCCCGCGACTAACAATATAATATGATAAAAATTTTAATAAGTGTAACCATCTTTCCTGTGAATTTTGAAGATGATCACTTCTCCATTTGACTTATATAAAATATCTTCACTGTTTAATAAAAACCCGAAGCATATATGGTTCTTGTTTTTAAAAAATCACAAAGAAATTGTATTGACGCAGCTTAACATAATTTTATAAAAATAAAAGTATTGAAAGGACTCAATCATTAAAATTCTTCCAAAAATGCGACTCTATATACCTCGCATCGTTTGTAAGAATTTTAATAATAATTTTATTTTTTCAATTTTTATTTGCTTAAAAACGGACAATTTTTTCAACTAAGTGGTCTGAGTCCACTCCTTTTTGTGGCCGCCTTGCGTGTACTTTATTCCTTGACCTCCCATTAGACGCGGCTATGAATCTTATATTATTTTCTAAACATAGTGTTCTTCTTTAGAATCTTTAATTTATTAGAATATTAGAAAAAAAAAATATCTAATTTTGATTTAAGGTGAAATGGTGGGATACGAGAAATTTAAAAGATACTA
Organism: Forficula auricularia; assembly: GCA_024734495.1. Classification (NCBI taxonomy): domain Eukaryota; kingdom Metazoa; phylum Arthropoda; class Insecta; order Dermaptera; family Forficulidae; genus Forficula; species Forficula auricularia. The sequence continues at coordinate 1,582,512 of JALMQS010000058.1, forward strand.
CGGAAACTCTATTATTAGATATCAATAAAAATGAAATTCAAGAATTATCTAAAGCACTTGGAGCTTCCACACTTGAATATGAAACTACAATCCCTATGAAATTCATGGTTGGAACTGAAAATGGATTCATTCTTAATTGTAATAGAAAAGGTAATGAAAATAAATAAATAAAATTATTTTTTGCAATAATCTAATTTTCGTGGGGTCGAAAATTATCCAGAAGTGTGAGGTATCACTGTAGAGATATTCATTAAGTAGAATAAGCTGTATTTTTAGTCTTTCAGACTTATAGATCTAATGATAAAAAATTACTGCAAATTAATCATTATTTATAATTTCTCAATAGGAAAATCGCACCTTGATAAAATCATTAGTAAATATTCGGCTCATATTGGTCCTGTTATGTCCCTTCAAAGAAATCCTGGGTTTGTTAAAAACTTTCTTTCCATTGGAGGTTATACTGCCAGGATATGGAGTGAAGATTGTCGAGAATCATCAATTATGTGGTCAAGGTAAAATACAAATACAGTCGAACCTGAATAAGAGAGATCTTAAGGTAGTTCTTTCACAAATGCAAAAATTCAAGAAGTCTTCGAAACTTGGAATATAAGTCATTAAAAGCATTATAAACACACTGTTAAAATTTGAAGATGATTTACCACACCAAACATGAAATAATTGCAATTAAAAATGAAATTTTTTACATATGGTAGATTGGGAAAGGGTGGGAAGATGACTACACGTGTCTTCTGTATAGCTCAAGATTTGTTTTAATAGAAGCAGTTATAGTGTTTTTATGCGCTCCAAAAGTGTTACATATTTTAATATAAGTGTTACTCAACATTTTGAGTGAAAAAGTTTATTTTTAATTCAAAGATTAATTATTTAAACACTAATCTTGAGTCCTAACCTCTCAAGAACCTAACTAGCCTAGCTCCTTGGAGCCGCCATTGAATTTCCCGGGAATTTCAAATATTTATTTAAAAACTTTGGGTTTAAAATACCAACATGACCAACTCTATCTGTGACAAGTGTAACGAAAAAATCAATAGACAATCCTTTATTATTTGCAAGTGTCAAAAAGAATTTCACTTGGAATGTGCAAGCATAAATGAAGCTGATCTTCCACAATTCCTTAACAATAATGGATCATCTAAATACATCTGCCTAGACTGCACACCACCCCGGCAAGTTAAAGAGTCAGCTCCATTAGAGAATAATGAAGCAACTAAGATCGACCTGGTGCTTGACATTTTAAAAGGCATAAAATCTGAGATGTCAACGTTAAGGGGAGAAATGTCCTCTCTCAGAGCTGAAAATGTAGAGCTAAAGGCACTCTTAGTCACTATGAAACCAAACAGCTCTACTTCCTATGCCAATTCGTTCTCACCTGCCCCTACTGTTAATGCTAAATCGAACCCTCGTGAGAATAAGACACAGCCTCCTACAGCTTCTCCCAGTGCCAATAACTCCCGCACTATGAAAATTGGAAAGGGACTTACACCTTCACCCTCTAGAAATTCAACCACTTATACTAATACTAAGGAATCTGATGAGGAAGACTTCCAAGTGGTTTCCTACAGAAAGAAAAAAACTATTAATAAGCCTTGTTACATAGGAAAAGGAACAAGCACATCGCTCCAGGCTGCCATGAAAAGAATACCTAGAAAATCAATTTTTATTACGAGGCTCGCTCCTAGCACTACAGTGGACCAGATCGACAACCATATTAAATCAAATATAAAAATCTCCTCAGACATCTATACCACTAGACTCAAAACAAAATACCAAACATATTCTTCTTTTCATATATCGGTGGAGGAACAAGAAATTAACAAAATTATGAACGCTGACGAATGGACTGAGGGAGTTTTAATTACTGAATTCTTCGGAAAACTGAAAGACGATCAAAAATTTATTTCTCACCGGGATGTAGCATCTAGTATTTCCGAAGAACCTAATACTATTTCAAAAAACGGGGCAACAACTCAAATCCAAGGGAAAAAAAATAGAAATATATTACCAGAATGTCAGGAGCATGAGGGGTAAGCTAGACCAGATCAGAATATCTGCGGTGTCTCTTTCACTTGATTATGATGTCATTGTTTTGACAGAAACCTGGCTTAACGATGGCATTCATGATTCAGAAATTGAGATTGGCCCATTCATCATTTACAGAGACGACAGATCGGAAGCAGTCAGTTCCAGAGGTGGCGGAGTTCTCATCGCCATAAAAAATTCCTTACGTGGAAAAACTCTTCCCTCTTTCGATAATGACCTACTCTCATTTAATCAACTTTTTGTAATTCTCCCAGACCTAAAAATTATTATCGGATCTATTTATCTACCCCCAGTCTCTAACATCTCATTATTTCAAGAGCACATCATGCACGTTGAAGATATCCAAAATACATATTTAGATCACCATCTGATCCTGGTGGGAGACTACAACTTGCCCGAAATCATCTGGAATTATTCCTCTCCTGGTGCATCTCATCGTTTTAGTGAAAATTCAACCTCTTCTCTACAATCTTGCGCAGCTACATTAATAGACAGTTTTAGCTCCTTGGATCTCCATCAGTTCAATTTGTTCACAAATAGCAAGGGTAACACCCTTGATTTATGCTTCTCTAACACTAAAGCTGCAGTCAGCCTCAGTAATGACATATTGTCCAAAATGGACGAGTTTCATCCCGTTTTGAATATATCTGTTCCATTCACTGATAATACTGGCCGCGAATCTCCAATATTTAGACCTCTAAGATCTGAGTGGGATAGATATAATTTTAAAAAATGCAACCTCGAAATGTTCAATCAACGACTAAATGAAATTAACTGGCAAGATATCCTGTGTAATTTAAGTTTATTTTCCGCGGTAGAGAAATTTTATAATATTATTAACGCAATCATAGAGGATACTGTACCTAAAAAACATTGTAATAGCACAGGTTATCCGTTATGGTTTTCTAAAAACTTATCTCACTCTTAATTAGCAAAAAATTAGCTCATAAATATTATAAAAACAATCAAAGTGAATCAAGTTACGATAAATTTAAAAATTTAAGATCTTCGTGTAAAACCGAAGCGTCAACATGTTATTCAAGATACATTTCAAATATTGAATCTAACTTATCTAGCAATATAAAAGTTTTCTGGGATTTTATAAATAATAAGCGAAATACTAATGGCTATCCATCTAATATGTTT